>RJWH01004419.1:0-29270 GCA_004363575.1 Solenodon paradoxus
AGAGAGAGAGAGAGAGAGAGAGAGAGAGAGAGAGAGAGAGAGAGATAAACATATAAATAGTGTGGAAGCTGAAGAAAGCTATCTTGGGCAGGTGGAAAGGCTTTAAATACTAAGCTGTATTTAAGGTTCAGAAGGTATGAATTAATTGGACATTGAAGTAAGAATCAGTTATAATGCGATGTTCCTTCAATAAAATTAATTTAAAAGGAAATCATATAGGTTGAGTTCACGTTCTGACCAAGTCTCATCTAAGATACATTAAAATAAATATGATTGGTGGTTATTAAGACTTAAGACCATAAGTTTACCATGGTCTCTGGAAGTTTCTTTCTCAGAGAGCTTGCTTTGTTTGTGTCAGCTAATTCTAGATCTACATCTAGTCACAGGTCATATTTAAAAGAAATCATTGCTTCCTGAGATTTGAGGAGGGTCCAACACATGCAAATTGATAAATGTGATATACTGTACAACAGAATGAAGGATAAAACTGGTGTGATCACCTCGGTAGACACAGAAAAAGCATTTGACAAAATTTAATTTTCTTTCTTCATAAAACTCAGTGACTTAGGTATAGGAGAAATGTATTTCAATATAATAAGGGCCATATGTAACAAATTCGCAGCCAACATCAATGGTAAACAGCTGAAAGCTTTTCCTCTAAAATCAGGAACAAGACAAAGTACCCACACTCATCTCTTCTATTTAATATAATTCTGGAAGCTTTAGCCAGAATAATTAGGTAACAGAAAAAGAAACAAGGGGCACAATAAGGCATAATTCAGATCAGAAAGGAAGAAGTAAAATTGTCTGTTTGTAGATGATGTGATCTTATCTCTAGAAATTCCAAGTCTCCACCAAAAAGCTCATAGAACTAATAAATGAATCCAGTAAAGTTACAGGATATAAAATCAGAAACAATAATCAGTTGCATTTTATATACTACAGGAAACTATCTGAAAACAAAAGAAAACAATCCCATTTACAATAGCATCAAAAAGAATGAAGTAATTAGGAATTAATTTAAGCAGAAGGTAAAAGATCTATACACTGAAAATTTTAAAACATTGATGCAAGAAGTTGAAGACACAAATAAATGAAAATATATCCTGTGTTCATGTATCAGAAGAATTACTACTGTTAAAATGTCAATACTGCCCAAAGTGATCTACAGATTCAATAAAATCCCTATCAAAATTCCAATGACATTTCCACCCAAATATAAAAAAAAATTCTGAAATTTGTATGCAATTACAAAGAGATCATGCATACCTAGAGCAATCTTGAAAAAGAAGGAAAGGTGCAGGCAGGAATGAAGGTAAGAGAATGAAGGAAGAGAGAGGAGGAAAAAGCATTTGATTTTATTTCCATTTCAGTTGTTCATCTGGTTGTTTTCCCCCAGTCCTAGGACTCAAACCCAGGGATATGTGCCCTGCTCCTTTGGAGATATCGAGCTAAGTAACCACTACTCCACCAGGGCATACCCAGTCTGTTAATTTTTGACACACGAGTTAAAAAATACACAGCAGGGAAAATTTAGAAAAGGATAGCCTCTTCAATGAACCATGTTGGGACAACTTGATAGTCGTATTCAAAAGGATGAACCTGGATCCATATCTTATACCATACACAAAAAATCACTTTGAAATTGATGAAAGATTTAAATGTAAGAACTGAAACTGTACAACTTCTAGAAGAAAGCATAGGGTGGGGGAAAGCCTCTTCACACAGATCTTGGCAATGAGTTGTTTGGACATGATACTAAAAGCATAGGAAACTAAAGTAAAATAACTAACTAGGACTACATTGAGCTGGAAGGGAAATAATCACAACAAAGGAAATAATCGTCAAAATGAAGGCATTGTACAGAATGGGGGAAAATATTTGCAAACCAAATGTCTGATGAGGAAGTAATCCCCTAAATGTATAAGGAGTTCACACAACTCAATAGCAAAAACAAATAGCCTGGTGAAAAAACAGGTGAAGGACCACAATAGACTGTTTTTCCAAAGAAGACATATTAATGGCCACTAGAAATATGAAAGGCACTAAGCATTACTGATTCCAGAAATGCACATCAAACCGCTATGAGCTGTCACCTCAAACCTGTAAGAATGGCTGGCATCAAAACACAAGCGATGATAAGCGTTGGCAAGAATGTGGAAAAAAGGAAGCCTTTGTGGATTATTGGTGGAAATGAATATCGGTGCAGCCACTATAGAAAACAGTGTGAAGCGTTTTCAAAAAATTAAATATAGAACCACCATATGATCCAGTCATTCCACTTATGCAAATTTATCTAAAGGAAATGAAATCAGCATTTTGAAGGGATATATAAGCCTCCATGTTTATTGCAGCATTATTCACAATAACCAACAGTCTAAGTGTCCACTGACTGATGAATGGATAAAGAAAGTGTGGTATATATGTACAATGGTATATGATTCAGCCTTAAAAAGGAGGAAATCTTGCCATTTGTGACACTTATTAACTGTAGTTAGTAATAATAAAATGTATACATGGAATTTTCTAAGAGAGTTATCTTAAGTGTTCACACGCAGAAACAAGTGGCAAATATGTAAGGGGATGAATACATTATCTAGCTTATTGTGGTAATCAAAACACTGAGTGGACACCAGGCACACCCTGGTGGAGCAGCGGTTAGGTCAGTTGCCTTCAGAGGAGTGCAGTCCACATACATCCCAGGGACTCAGGTTCAAGTTGTGAGGCCAGGGGGAGCAACCAAGGTGAACAACTAAACAAAAATAAAATAAAATGCTTCTTCCTGCCTGCCTGCCTGCTTGCCTTCATTCCTGCCTGCACCTTTCCTTAAAAAAAAACAAAAACAAAAACACTGATTTGCATACCTTAAATATATACAGTTTTTATTTTTCAATCATGACTCAACAAACCTGAAAAAATCAAACCAAAACCAAAAAAAAATTGGGAAATATGGGGACCCTGTGCTTGTCAGAGCAAGACGTCACCTAGGTCTTTCCTCATCAGAGACAGAGGGAGTGGTACGCAGCCTTGAACATGGGTGTTTGCAGACTAAAGACCAGTTTGGCCACCATTCCCCAAGTTCTGTTTCTAAAAATGTTTGAGAAATTAAGTGTGAAGTATTTCCTCTTCTTGGAGACTTATGATCAATGACCCTGACAGGTTCTTTAGTAAAGAAATCTGCTTGCCCCAGTGTCCAGAGTCCATCTGATGCCCTAAACCCACTTGATGACGTCACGCAGCGCCTGGCCATCATGGACAGGCAGTCAGGATGTCCCGGCCGTCCCCGGAGGAGCTGTCACGGTGTCGGTGGCGGGGCAGCGGTATAGCCAGGCAGACACGGAAGGGCCGCTGCACGGAGAAAGGAAGCGTGAAAGTGATCCCTGTACAAGCTCTGAGGCTCCAGCTTGCTGTTGACTCTTGATGCTTGTTGATTTACAGGGCATGGGGTCTGGAAGGCACAGTGGGGCCAAGGCGGAGAGCTGGCTGCAGCTCAGCATCAGCGCAAACGAATAGCACAGCCGTCGGGCTGTGGCAGGGACACTGCCTGGGGAGGCTGCGGGCACTGCCTGCATGGTGTGGGCAGTCGGCACGCACAACCGCTGGGAGCTCTCTAAATCTAGGCTCCATGGTGCCTGAGCAAGCGGGTGTTGAGCCTGGGTGCTGATGACGAGAAGCAGGTCAGATAAAGGACAAGTGGCCCACGACTGAAGGTTCCCCTTTCTCCTGGACACACTCCTCCTCCCCTGTGGCAGTTCCTATGGGGCTGAGAGTGTCCCAGGAACCTGGAAATACCCACACGAAGCAGCCTGTCGCCTTCCAACCTCAGCCCCTCAGCCTTTCTGGGTCACCAGTCTGTGAGAGGTGACTTTGGGAAGCAGAAGGCTCTTGGGCTGGGTCTTGAAATGCTGGGGAGAATCCGTCAAGCTGGTAGAGGAGAGGAGGGAGGAATTTCCAGGTTGCGGAAATGTCACAGGCAAAGGCAGCATCAGGGTTTGTCACATTCGGTGGAACAAAGCATTAGGGGTGTGAATAATGGACACGTTCTAGAAATACATTTTAAAGGCCGTGGATAATTTCCAGTGCCCCAGAGCATCTAGAGAAGGATGCATGCTGTTTCCCTTTATTTATTTATTTTTTGGTTTTTGTGCTTTTGTCTAGGATATGATGGGTGCTTCGGTTTAATAACTCAGTGATGAGCTTGGAGATAAATTCGAGCCTGCTTATGAAAACTAGGTCTGTGCTTCCTAGAGGACTGTTTTCGCACAACATTTTATTTTGTTTTGTTTTCTCTCTTTTAAAATAGTTATTCACAATATCCCTAGCCTTTCCCTCACTTTATTGATTTTCCAGAACAAGAGTACGAGGTGTGACTATAAAGTAACGTGACTGATTATTTTAGCATACACACCAGAACTTACAGTCAGATGAATTTTATGACCTTCAAAGGCATTCTCCTGATAGGCTAACCCTTTACTGCAGATGCGCTGCTCTCAGAAAACACATTCTTAGCGCTTTTCTTTGGGAGAAGTCCTTATGTCTAGATGCGGCCTTCTGACAGCTCTCAAAGCAGCTTATTTTCATCTTCATTGAGGATGGATTACTTTCTTTTGTTGAAACAGTCTAAGTTTTGGCAAACAGGTGATTAAATTGGGCAATATTATTTTCAGTCCAAAACAAAACGTGATTATAGAATAATCAAGCTTGTTGTCTCCTCAAGAGGTTTATGAGTCAGTTCTGAAATCATGGAAATCTACTGACGGATACACTTTTTGGATGTGAGTTACTCTTTGGGTAGCTGGGTGGTGGGTTTGGTTTGGTTTTGAAAGAAAACAGCATCAATCTCTTACTATTTACTGCCATACTTTCCCTTATAAGGAATTCAGGGGAATGGTCATGCCTTCTCTTTGGGCAGAGATGAAGGAAGGGTCTCATTTGTTCTATAAACAAAGCAAATCATCAGACTCGTGTTGGTGTCTACAGTGGATTGCTGGAGCCCATGCTTGCCGTCACTCCCCCTGAGCCACGGCTCTTCCAGAAGCAGAGCTACTGACAAACCCTTCCCTCCACCCCTAACTATCCTAATATCAATCACCACAATGTAATTGGGCATCCTTTGCCCCTGAGGTCGGCGCCCCATCTTTGGGAACCTCCACCAAGTTACAGGGACTTTTTTATGGTTGTCAAATCATGCACATCCGGACATGGAGCCAAGATTTCCAGGAAAGAAGGGAAGAGACAGGCCCCACGCCCTTGTGACCTGACGCTTCGGTGATCAGGAGCCGCCTCTTCTGGGTTTGCCAGAAACACGTGGTGGCACAGCCTCCTGAGGGGAGGGGTGTCAGCAGGGTGGGTCACCCCCAAGCCCTGATTCTCCCAGCTGTCGTCAGCCTCCTGGTCAAGCCTGGCACCTGGTCACACAGCAGGTCGTCCCAAATCTCCCTGTGTCCTGGCAAAGACCTGGGACTCAGGTTTCGCCACAACAGACAGCAATCTCCGAAAGAGATTACCCTTTGGTTTTCAGTCCACAATGTCTGCATGGTGGCGTCAGGGGTGGCTTAGCTGCCGCCCTCTACTAACAGTGCTTTAACCCAGAATCCTGTTTCCCGGAACTGTGTAGACACCCTGGGGAGCACCCAGGCTTTGCACCCAAGCCAGCAGCTGGCTCCACACTTCTGAGCAGAAAAGTGCCCCCAAGACCCCCCACTCTTCCCTCCTGCCAGCACACAACATGCCCATCTTCTGTTAGTCTCTGGACACCACTGTCCCCCTGCCTGAACACCGCCCCATTCGGTGACACCCTACCCAGCCTTCAAGGCCTTGTACAAATGTGCTCTTCTGAAGGTCTTCATCAGACCAACCCTCAATGAGACCCCTTCCCTTTGAACTCCAGTGGTGCTTTCTGTCTCCATAATAGTTTCTTGTTATGCACCTGTCCTAACTTTCTAGCTTGACTGCACGCCCCTGAGGGTAGGGCTGAAGAGTAAGTCGATGATGAGCTGTGGTGCATAGTAGCTGCTCACTAAACATCGATGCTCAAACCACACCTCCACGACCACATCACCAGTACGGTGCCACTGCTGGGCCAGCATAGGGGACGGGAGGGTCCGTCTCCCTCCCTTTGCACACTAGTGGCCCCATGTTCTCAACACCTGGTAGAAGGCTTTGCACACAGCTTACTGAAAAAGTAGATTACTTCTTAATTCAGACACTCATTGAATGCTAAAGATTTTCTAGCTAGATCGCCTTCATGGACGTGCAGTGGCCAACACCCCCATGGACGCAAATAAATAAAGTAGGGGTCAGGTTAGAAATAGAAGAGCAAAATTTTCATGCCAAAGAAGGGGCTGAAGCCAAATGCCCGGCATGGCCGTTTAGGAATACATGGGGCATGGGCCACTCAGAGTTTGAGTGGGGCATCCTGACTCTAGTGTGGGGGACAGGAAGCGCCTGATGCCCAGCAGAGCGGCATCAAAGGACAAACTCTGCCCCCTTCACTGTTCCATTGAGCTCTAATCCCCGCCGTTTAGAGCAAAGCTGTCTGAACTCTTCATCAACACTCACTGTTTGCATTACTTCCCCATAGGTTCCATGTTCTGTCTGCCAAACAACGATGTATATTTAAGTAAGGATGGATTTATTTTCCCGTTTTAATTGTTCAAAGGCAAGCTGATGGAAGCGCTGTCAGAGAGAGGGGTCGATCAATGAGATAAGCAGCGTTAGTGTGCCGAGTGATAATTCTGCTCCAAAGCAAAGAAACTTGACCTTTTCGCTAACCTGCACAATCCTACTGTCAATAAATGCACAATTTACATGAGACTCTTTGAAATGCTGAAAATATCTCATGCGCCCCCTTCCTAACTTGCCAAATCAACAGGCGCTGGGGCTTGTGGAAGGGTCTGGTCTCCCTGGGTACACAGACAGCAGCCACAATGTGGAGCATTATTCCACGAAAGAAGGTATGACAGGAGGAGGTAAGGGGAAGTTCTCAGGTGGCCATGACAGCTTAGAGCAAACACGCTTTTCCACTGGGTAACAGACAAGTCGCTCCGTCCTCGCTCATTTCCTCACTGGTAGGGGCAGGCACGGTCCCTGTTTCTCAGTATCTGGCAGCTTTGTACCTACCCTCCCAGGCCACCCCCCCCCGTCACCCCAAAACGCAACCAACCCCCAGTCTTCCCACGTCTTGTTTCCTAGAGTTCCTTTTTTTAAGAAGAGGGGAATGAAGAAAATAGGAGGAAGAAGGATTATCTTTTTAAGGAGGAAAGGGAGGGGAGGAAGAAGCAACTTTATTTAGGTGTCGATTTTGGTTTATTCACCCTGCTGCTGGATCTCGAACCCGAGTCCTTTGGCGTTGCTTGGTCCACAAACCAGCGTCTCAGCAGCCTGAGCTGCAAAGACATGCCTTTGGTTTTCAAGAGAAGAGAGGAATTCAGACATAAAAGCGGGCTGGCAAGAAGGATAGAAGAGAGGAAGGAGCATTGTTTTTTAAAAAAATTTTTAGAGAGGAAGGAAGGAAAGGAGAGGAGGAAGAAGCACTTCAGAAAGGAAGGAAGAGGAGGAAGCAACATCTTTATTACTCACCTGTTTATTGTGGTGTTGTACCCTGCATCTCGAACCCAGGTCCTTGGGCTTTACGTGGCCCGCATGCCAGCATCTCAGCCACCGGAGCCACCAGGCCGCGTTTCCAGTGTTCCTCAAATCATCTCTTTCTATCTGCTTTCAACTACTGTGGTCCAGAATTTCAAGAGCATCCCTTGGCGGGAAATAGCCTCCCTGCTGATTTCCCTGCCTCCTGTCCTGTGCCCCTCAAATTTGTCCTGCAGTCAGACATAACATTCCAGATGTTTACCTCTCTGCTCCCTGAAACCCTGCTGTGCCCTCCCCGCTGAGGGAAGGAGGCCCTCCTGGCTCAGGCCGGGACATGCCTCGCCTGGTCCTGTCCCCCTCTGCGAGTTGATCTCCCTCCTCCTCTCACCTGGCACTTTGCTCCCTGGGGCTCACCCCTCCTTCTCACCCTGGGGTTCACCACCAATTTCTTTCCCTCTGTGGGGGGCCTGCACCCCTTCATTCAGGTGAGAACTTCACCCTCTGTGCTCGTGACCCCCCACATAGGAGCCTTCTCTCTCTCTTGCTTCTTCCCTGGATCCTCCCACTGGAAGGCGAGCTCCCTAAGGACAGGGCTGGGTTTAACTCAGCTTGGAGCCTAAGTGCCCAGCGCCGTACCTGGGGCTCTCCGTGTATTTTCAGCGGACAGAAGGCACTCAATAATTTGCTGAACCAGATGGAATGTAAAGAGACACTCTGGGGTTTCGTGTGCTGTGCGCCTGGCAGATAGAAACGCCCAACACATGTGAGTGGTCTTTGCTGCTCCGAATTATTATCACCTAGAATTCCCACCTGTCCCTGGCTGCTGCTAGCTACTTCCCCTGCTTGTTGTAGAACAAAATATCATTGACTTGAACTTGAGATCTTAACAGAAGATTTTGCCTTTATAATTCAGGCTAGACGGGCCTGGGGGTTGACGTTCATCTCTGCACGACCAATGATGAAAGGATTGCTGGACATAATCACAGTGAGAAGGTGACTGTGGAACTGCTGAGCATGTTAGCTGTGTGATAGCTTGCCAGCCCTGCCTATAAAGCCCCATTAAAAACGACTTCACTCTTGGCTGCCTCTCCCACTTTGTCTGGACCTTGGGCTTTGGGACCAGGCTCCCTGAGTTCAAATCCTGGCTAGCCTTGTGGCCTTAAGCACCTTTATAAGGCCTCATTGGCTCTGTTTCCCTAGCTGTAAAATAACTTAATAGCATTTGCTTCATTGCATGTTGGGAGGGTTAAATGAGTTCAGTAAATAAATTTGGAGCAATGCTGAGCAGATTTAAAGTTCAATAAGCTATTCTTGTCATCTGATAACTGTAAGTTTATACTCAACAATCATTACGCAGATGCTATGTAGATAAATGTATGTGTGCCTATATGTGCATGTGGATATATATATGTATATGTGTATGTATGCATGTATGTATGTATTCATTATTTATGTAAACATCATTTAGAGTTCTCATATGATGTCCAGGAGTGGACTGAAGTGAATAGAGCTGTATTTTCAAATAAGTGGCCTCATTTTGAGTGATCTGGGGCTTAGACCACTACGTAGCCTTTGACCTTGAACAAGTAAGCTGAGGTTTAAAAGATACCTATGGGATTTAGCCACTCAGAAGTCTTAGGAGATGCTGGAGATGGTCCCCCAGGTGTGGTGGGGTTAGAAGGCAGACTACAGCAGGTGCAGATGTGACGGAGAAGCAAGGCCACTGAGAAGAACATGGATTTTTCTTTCAAGCAGGGCTGCAGTCTCAGCTGCCTTTTTTTAAAAATTAATTTTATGGAGGATATTGCATCAGAACATTATGTGGGCTTCAGGTGTGCGTCATTGTTAATCCACATCTGTTTGTAATTCATTCAATTCTCCACCAACAGTTTAGTTCTTCTGTTATTATAAACAACTGATCCCTCTACCTAATTTGTCCACCCCTCCCCCTCCCTGCCTGTAACCACTAATTTGATTTTTAAAAATATTTTCATTTAGTTAGTTGCTCATTGTGGTTTTACACACTGGCCCCAGGTCTTGAACCAGCTTCATGGGCTTTACATGGTCCACACACCAGCATCTTAGCTGCCTGAGTCACAAGGGCACACCCACTAATTTGATTTTATTGACTAAAAATCTATTTTTGTTTGCTTTAGTTCATCTGTTTGCTTGGTTTTTCTATGTAACATATATGAGTAAAATCAAATGAGGTATCTCTATTCCCTTCTGACTGATCTCATTAAGCATAATTCCCTCTGTATCTATCCAAGCTGCTGCAAATGGCACCGTTTCACCTTTTTGGTAGTTGACTAGTATTCCATTGCATCTACAGACCACAGCTTCTTCAGCCACTCCTCAGTCAATGGACACTAGGCTATTTCCAGTTCTTGGATATTGTCAATAATGTTGCAATGAACATGGGCATGCATATCAGCTGCCGTTCTGAACTCAATTTCTACTGGTAAAATGGAGACAATCATCCATTTCCTCTCTCCTTAAAAAGGAGTGTGAGTGGAGGATTCGGGTGGCTCAGGTATTAAGCCTGCACCTGGGGAGCAGCACTCATATAGCCCAAGGACCTGGGTTTGAGCCCTCAGGGCCAGGGAGACCAATTAAAAATAAACACCTAATAAAGAAAAGGCTTCTTCCTCCTCTTTCTTCCTTCCTGATTTCCTGCCTTCCTCCTTAAAATAAAGGGGTGTGTGTGGGGGGTGGGAATGCGAGTACTTTGTGAATAGAAAATCTTATATCAATATATATTATTAATATATTGGTGGCAATTTTTATCTCTAAGTTGTTGGTGCTTTAAAAGAAAAAATCTATTTCTTGAAAAGTGCTCTATAAATCAAGCTTTGTACTCAATTTTCTTTCCAGAAATCATTCACATTTTCCTATGAAAAACTTTATATTTATCTTTTGATTTGAATAGTAATAGCACAATTCTATTTTTCATTTGATCTTGTTTCCTGAGTTGGTACTTGTTTTGTCCTTGGGTTGAGAACTTGAAGTGTAAATGATGCTTATTAAGTCGGTCAATCAAGCCTGGTAAGTCTTACTTTAATCTCTCTCAAAGACAGGATCTTCTGTTTCCTGAGCAATCTCATCCAAGCCCTTACTTTCATTATCCCTTAACTAAGATGTTGTAATATTTCTTTGCTGCTTCAGTTCATTCCCATCTTAAAACATACAAGTAAGCCTGTCAACAAACCGAGTATCAACTAACCACCTTTTCTTTGACTCCTTTCCATTCCAACTACCACTCCACTCATCCCTCCCAAACAAGTGGCTTGAAAGAGGATCCCACACTTGCTCACTTTCTCACCCTCATTTACCCTCCAGTCCTTCAGTGGGATTTCTGCTCCATTCTCCATTAAAACAACTTCCTCTAAGACCACCAACACATCCTGAGGTCCTAAGTAGTGTTAACATTTCCCAGTGCTTCTCTTTCACAATTGTTTTTCAGAGTGTGACTCTGATTATGTTTAGTCTGCTACCATTGGATATATGCCAGACTCCTCCATTTTAAAGGGACAGGAAAAGGTTGAAGGTTGAGTACCTTGATTATAATTCAGTGGTTTTGTTTAATAGACAAGGAGATGAAGATTTAGAGAAGTAAATGAATTGACCTGTATTAGTCAGCCATCGCTATAATAACACCGTGTAACAAACAACCCCAAACTCCTTGGCAAACAGCATTTCTTTTTCTCCCTCTCTGTGGGTTGGCTGGGATAGCTCTGCTTCAAGCTGTGGGCAGGGTTCAGATCCATATGTGTTTGTAATGGGGTCCAGGCTGAAGAGGCTATTTGAGGAAAGCTTTCCTTCTGACAGTTCACAGAAAGACAAGCAATGCTAGTAGAAAGAAGCAATGACTTTTGAGGTCTCTGCCTGGAACTGACTTAATATTACTTCTGCCAACATTCCTTTGGTGAAGGGAGGTAATGTACCCAAGCCTAATATTAATGAGGAGGGAAAGAAAACTCAACTCTACAGTACTTCAGAGTCATAGTACAAAGGGTGGTGATGCAGAATTTTCATATAAGGAGGATTTGGAGAATCGGGAGCAATGATTCAATCTACCACATACTCCAAGATGCATGCATCTAGGTTCTGATCTTGGGCAACACAGAACGAGGCCCTGAATGGCAAGACAAAAGAAAACAAGAAACGAAAAATAAGCAAAGAACAAAGAAAAACTTAAAATAATTGGAGATTTGGATTTTTATTGTCAATGAAGAAAAAAGTCTCTGAAAAGGAAGCAGTCATTGATGGGGAGTCTGCCAGTAGACACTGACATGGGGGTCAAGGTGGGTCTTGGCTGTGGAGGGACAGACAAGCACCGAGAGTGATGAAGAGGGGCTCAGAGTAGGGAGTCAAGGCTGGACTGGGCCGAGTCCAAGGAATGGACCCAGGGATTTCTAGCTGGAAGTGTGGAGGTCAGGGCCGCACTGAAGATGGAACTAGTGCATCCTCTGAGAAGAGCAAACACTGCTTGAGGGTAGGGGCTGGGGAAGGAGACAGCTGTGACATAAAGAACCCAACTCCAGTCCAGGAAGGTGGGACTGACGGTGGCATTTCTCAAGTCCAGAAGACTGACGGAAAACGGAATTAGAGATTATAGTACGTTCACCAAGCCCTAAAATACAACAACCAAGGGACATGCTTGTCGATTGTGAGCTGTATTGTTGAGGACAAATTCATTGTTTTAAACTGGGCTGTAAATTTATGAAGGCTTTTATGCCAAGAAAACTCCAGAATTGTCTTAAATATTCTCATGGGTACTAGAAGCCTATATTTTATATATTTTAAGATTATTTTGTCTTGTCCGTCTAGAAACTACCCTTTGGTCTTGGCTAGTAGTGGCCATAAGAAGAAAGGGTGTATTCTGGCATCACAAGTCCTATTACACAGGGTGGATTTAATTTCCAAGACAGGGGCAGATTTTTCTCATCTCCATGCTCTTCCTTGTCTTCGACTTTTGCAGACTCTCCTTGAGGAAGTCACCAGCGAGTCTGAATAGGAAGGCGCTCTCACCATCTAAAACCAGCCACACATTTTCATTTCCTTTTTCTATAAAGAGGATGTGCTGAGTAGAACAACTGAAATATAGATGAGCTTGGATAATAATAATAACATAATCCTAATAGACAAAAAAGGAAAAGTGCATCATTCTGAGTAAGCCGGAGTGGGGCGGGGGTGTGTTTTTGAATTAGTGTCTCTGTTCATTAGAGTCCGTTTCTTTCCCTCCTGCCTTCTCTGTGCCCAGAGTCGTCGGGAATACCCCTCCCCGCCAGCACACACGTGTGCGTTTTTCGCTTCAGGCCTTTCCCAGGGCTGCTGCCAGCCCCGATGGGCTTTGTAGTGGGTTTGAGAGCATCCTCCCCAAATTCATGTCCACTCAACACCCCAGAAAGTGGTCTTTCTTGGAAATAGGGTCTTTGCAGATGTAAAGAAGTTATGAGCTCATGCTGAACGAGAGCGCACCCTAGTCCAACGACTGAAGTCCTTCTAAGAGGCGAGCTTGCACACAGACACGGAGCAAAGGTGATATGACGACTCAGAGGGAGAAAACCATGTGATGGCGCAGGCAGAGACTGGAGTGACGTAGTCGCAGACCAGGGATCCAAGGACAACTGCCAGAAGCCAGCATCTTCATCTTGGACTCCTGGCCTTCAGAAAGGAGCGAGAGGGCGTCTGTGCCGTGTAAGCCCCCAGTCTGTGGCCCCTGCTTGCCGTGGTTCTGGTAGAAAACTCATCTCATCTGTGCTCAGTCCGGGCCTGGGTGCAGCCTGGCCACTGACTGGTGCGTCAGTCCCTGCGGCTGGACTCTAGATCTCCGTTTCCCCAGCTCTGTGATGGACAAACCAGGGATGCAGGCAGAGATGAAAGGTCACAGCATTTATGGTTTGGCACAGTGCCTGACTCATAGCAAGTCCTTAGTAAAAGTTAGCTATTATTAGCCAGATGGCTCTCTGAAGGCTTTCAGTCATTTCTGTCCACTGCGGTTTGAAGTTTCCCTGATTTTGCTTTTCCAGGAAAAGCCAAGCAGATCCTATTTGTTCCCTTGGTGATGTAGGGCAGCATCTGGCACAGTGCCTGGCTCCGCGTCGGCACTAAATACATCTTTATGGCATGAAGGATGGAACGACTATATCTTGTTACAATACCTCATCACAGGAGGAAACAGCTTACAGATTTTTCACGTCTTGGTAACCACCTGGAAGAAACCAGGGTGAAACGTTGCATGGACTGTAATTAAATGAGTCCACACGGGGGCACAGGTGATGTGGTAGCCAGCCTCCAGATGACCACTAGCGATCCCTGACCCCGCAGAGTCACACCCTTGCATGGTCCCTTCCCCACTGAGCCAGGGTGGTGGGCTTCTGGAGGAGGCGGTCCTCCAGTAGAGACCTGAAGAACGAGCAGGTTGTGCCGGGTGGACAGAGTGGAGACAGGGGCAGAGAAGAGTGTGCCGGGAGCAGGGTGGGGCAAGCAGTCACTTGCTCAATAGAAGACCTCAGATATTTAGGGGGCCCCGAGAGCTGCCATGTTTCAGAAACCTACAGAGAGGCCCATGTGATGACGCCTGTCAAAAGCAACAGAAGTGAGCATGGCGGAGACTTTCCAGGCCCAGGCAAGCCTTAGAGCCTCGCGACCCCAGCTAACAGTTTGAGTGTAACCTCAGCCAAAACCTTCCAGGTAATCTGCTCCCAGGTTCCTGACCCTCAGAAACCATGTGAGATAACACACATGTCTGCTCTTTTAAGTCACTGTGTTTGGGGTGATTTATTACCCACCAATAGATAATAACGCAGGTGATGAGATAGGAGTGACCCAGATGAGCCGGGCTAGGACAAGGGTCAGTAATTATCCAGGAGATTTTAAGGTGTAGGAGGCAGGCAAGTGGCCAGGCCCAGCTGGTTGGCCGGGGGGAAGGTCAGGTAGGTTCTGTGGGCCTGCACACCTGGTCCAGAGTCCAGGGTGAGGGCCAGAATTAGCCACATCAATGCACCAAGGGCACTGAGACGCTCTGTGATCTTAACTGGAGTTATCACCTCCCGACCTTGTTTGATACTCTTTCCAGTGGGACCCACAGTGGATCACTATAGCTAAGAGGTGATCAAAGGCCAGCCAGTGAACTCGCCAAGACTTAGGTCAACACGAAGATTTAGGGATTACAGTAAAAAGAAGATGCAATAGGCTTATAAATATTTTTGAAACACATATCTTTTTGTTGTTCTGATTGCTTAAGCTCTTTAAGTTGTCTGCCAAGCTCAGAGACAGAGCTGGGTTTCCCAGGCCTGTTCCAAGTGATTGGACAGGACCTAGTGCAATAGCAAGATGGAAATGCTGACTGGGTTTATGAAGACATAACATCAAATCCAACTGGCAAATTTTTTTTTTTTTTGAATGTCTACTAGGCTAGACGTGCAAGAATGTATAAGCATTCCAGGCAGCAACTATGAGTCCCCCATGAACCAATTTTGACTACTTAGATATTGAAACTCAAGTAGCCAAAGAAACAGCACCTTTCATCTTCGCACAGACCAGGGCTTCGTTGTTAACCCACCTGCCTGGTTTCGAGTCTTGGGAGCCTGCTGACAGAGTGAGCAGCTAATTCGATCAGCTGCTTTCGTCCCAGTAGAAAATCGAGTCCTATGATGGCATCTGCCTTTTCACATAGACCTCCACATCCTTAACCCTCAGATGTGAGCGAAGCAGGGGTTTTCACTCCTCCTGTCTGGCAGACAAGTTCTGTGCTAGTCCCCTTGCTGCTAGTCTCTTAAGAGCACAGGTTTCATAGCCTTCCAGCATGGGTTTGAATGTCTTAGCTGTGCGATCTTAGGCAGCAGCTTAATCTCTCTGTGCCCTGTTTCCCATCTGCAAAATGAAGATGATCATAATAGCACCCTCTACAGTGTGTGGAGAGGAATAAACAGGAGCTAACATGCGTGAAGCACTTAGAACAGCTCTTGGCCCACGGGGCACACTCAGTGATGGTGCACTATTATTATGCAGGGCCGAGAGGCAAGAACAACTCCCAGTGTTTGCTCTGGGCTTTCATTTAATTGTCTTTTGGGGTTCACCCAAGGCAGATGTCACTCTTTCACAACAACATCTAAAGGGTTCTTTAAGGCCTTCATAAAAACAAAAGGATTAGCTGCAGATGACTAAGCCCTCAGGGTGGAAACAGAACTAGGGACCGTGAATAATGAACTGAGGCAGGATCATATTCCTGCGGACAATGCACTGTTCTCCTGCTCCTTGTCTGCAATCCCACAGCCATTAAGGAGTGGGCGGCCATGGGAAACATGAACTGTGCCCGGGATAGACTGGGTGGGCTTCTGGAGGAGGCGGTCATCCAGCAGAAATCTGAAGAATGAGCAGGACGTGACAGGTGGAGAGAGAGCGGAGACAGAGGCAGAGAAGAGTGTGCTGGGAGCAGGGTGGGGTAAGCAGGCACCTGGGAGTAAAATGTAAGGAGCACACACTATCGAGGTGCAAGAGCTGGGGCAGAGAATGAACGGCTCCTCCATGTCTTACTTCACCCTAGTCCTGGCCCTGGAGGAGAGCGTGGGCAAAAATCTGGAAGTGCGGAGCAAGTTGGCATGACTAGAAATGTCCAAGTCACGAAAGACTGCTGGAGTCAAAAGGCAAGTGACAGAGACCCCTTTTGGTGAGGCTGGGCCAGTTCACCAAAGGCCCAATGTGCCAAATGAAGGCGTTGACTTGTGTGATCTAAAAGTGACAGGGAGCCAATGACAACATCGGAACTCTAACTCTGGCCACAATCCGGTCAGATCTACAAGAGGCCAATGTTTTTCTAACACCAGTGTGGATAGCAGACTGGTGGATGAGAAACTGGGGCTGGGAGGCCAGGTCAGGACTCAGTCGAAGAGCCCAGGTCCACGGTGGGGATAGAAATGCCGAATAGAGCAGTGATGGGTGGAAGTAAGATATTCCTGGAGAGATGGTTTGAAGGCAGAAATGACAGTGCTTGACTGATGACTGATTGCAGGTGAAGACTCACAGAAAGATCAAAAACGGCGCTCAGTTTCTAAGTGATGACCAGTTTAGGAGGCATGGGAA
Organism: Solenodon paradoxus; assembly: GCA_004363575.1. Lineage (NCBI taxonomy): Eukaryota > Metazoa > Chordata > Mammalia > Eulipotyphla > Solenodontidae > Solenodon > Solenodon paradoxus. The sequence goes on from RJWH01004419.1 coordinate 16,675, forward strand.
GCTATTCGGTAAGATAGGAAGTCCGTGGATGGTGGCTGTCAGGGCCTCCCCAAGTCCAAGGGAACCCCCATCCCATTTGCTTTCCAGAGGATATGTTCTTCCTCGGGGGTCAGGATGTCTTGCTCGCCCTTCATGATTTAAGCACAGCAAGTATCGTTGAGCTGAGCCCAGCGGCTCCCAGCCCCAGCTCCCAGGCCTTTCTGTTCATGGCTTCCAAATGCCCTTAGGGCGTCACAATCCTTTTACAGATGCTGTGCCTCTGGATCAGGCCATCAAAGCAACGTGTCCAACCTCCCATTCTGGACCCAGAGGGCCCCAGCACTCTGACCTGGCCCGCATGATCTGGATTCAGGGTCTCCAAGAGATGGGGAGGGAAATAGAGAGGGGACAAGAGCTCTCAGGGCGGGGAAAGCTTCCAGTATCTGGTGAAGAGAGCCTTAGGAGAGATGATTGGGGATCAGAAAGCCAGCCTGAGAGCAACTGGAGGGGAGCTGGCTTCTGCAGAGAAGCCCTGGATGACTGAGGCAGCCCTGCTGTGGCCTCGGACGGGAGAGAAAAGGGGAGAGAAAAGGGAGAGCTGGCTTGGGGCAGGGGGAGTATGAAGGCCCCAGGACAGCATGTGAAGGCATACACTGGACTGACTTCCTCTGACCCCAGCACCACCACACACACTCTCCTTGTGGGCCACTGGAGTTCCCAGATCCTTTTCTATAAAGCCAGTGACACCAACTCTCACCCTTCCTGCTCTTGAGAAATTCAGAAAATAACTGCTTTGCATGCATTTCACCACATCTTATAATAACGAAGTGAGTAAAAAAAGCAAATCTGAGTCCCCTGAAACATGAATTAAAGGCTCCATAGTTCCCCTATTTAACTGAGGTTTGCTGCCTGGTTTGGGATTATCAGCAAAGCGGGACAGCCCCTGTGGCGCTTGACAAAGTGATTCATTCAGACTGTAGGTGAGTTTTGGCTTTCTCAACATTTTTGATGTGCTGAGATTCCCCGGTGAGAACAGACATCATCAATTACTTAAAGCAGCCACTACCTTGAGAGCACAGTATCAGGGCAGCTCCTTCTACCCACTGGCAGATGGGGAGAGAGAATCTGACTCGCGCCTCGGGCCTGGGCCCTCACCTGTGGAGGAGGAGGAGCCCGTGTCCTTTCTGTCCTCTCGTGGTGAGGCTCCTGCAGCTCTTGGGTCTTGCGCCACCTGCTTATTTTTCTCTTTCTGCAAAAATGCATCTTGGGTGTCTCGAAAGCCCAGAGGTTTCTCTGAGGAGAACCTCACTCCCACAGGCAGGGCTGCGGAACACAGGGCTGATGGAACCCGAAGAGATGAGTTCACAGGAGGGAGAGTCTTACTAGATGAGAGTTCGTAAGAAATTCTTTGACTTGCTTTGTCCCTCTTCAGAGTCAAATTGTCCATCTCCTAGGACAAGCAAAATGAGGCAGGGTCTTCCATTAGCTGCTTCTTTTGTCGTTTAAATCCCTGGTCCTGGGCTCGAACCCAAGTCCTTGGGCTTTATATGGTCCACACCTTAGTTACCACAAGAGTGTACCTCATTTAAAAGTATATAAACATATGCAATTACATTTAAGTGTTTATACTTAAATTTATACATTAGCATATATTTATTTAAAATACTTATTATAAAAATAGTTTTAAATGCCCTACACCACTACTCTTCCCCATCCCCGTCCTAATAGAGAAGTTTTAGGGGGAGGTTTTATGCTACATTTATATATGTGATTGACTTTTCTGGTCAGGAGCGGGGAGTTCAGACTAGTTCGGACTAACTCACACATTAAAAATATCCAGTCACTTAACTGGCTTTATGACATAATTCCACTGCTTTGTTCTCTTTTTAAAATAGAAAGTGGTGTTAGGTGTGTGTTCACACGGGGCAACTGTTCTTTGCTCGGCCTTCATCATTCTTTCATTCTCGCTGGCACAGGAGGGCAAGGCACCATTCCTAAATCCTTCTGTGACAAACTGTCTAAGTGACAGAGACCTGGGGAACCAGGCCTGAGGCCATTCCTAGGGCTGGATTCCCTCCATTTCTTAACCGCCAGTTCCGACCCCGTGCCCGCTGCAGCCCTGGAAGGTCTGAGTTGGTGTTTTCCTGGGGCAGGAGCAGTCTTGAAAATCAGGGCACACTCTGTGTTAAGACAGGTGTCTGTCCTCTCACATGACACCCCCACCCCCGTGCTCTCTGCTGTGGGACTCCTGGTCCCCAGTCCTTTCAAAGCAGGGGCCCTGTCTTCCAGCACCTTCCCTTGAGACCGGCGACGCAGCTCCTGGTTATTGGACCAGCTTTGACAACTTTTTCCTCAGGTTAATGGTTTTCTGGTCATGGATCTTGTCTGGAGCAGCTTGTCTTTTTAAAAACCAGTCTTGGGGGAAAATAACAAGCCTAAGTATCACTGGTCATTTTTTCGGTTCCAACAAAGACCATCCAATTGTTGATCAGACATGCTCTTAAGTGATAACGCCAAGCATGCATTTCAACGGGAGCATCCTCGGACGCGTGGCTGTGTCTTCGCTGCAAGGGTCACGCTGTAAATGTTTCATTAACTGCTTAGCACCAGCCTTTGCCTGCCTGTCTGGTGTCCTGTGCTGTAAGTGGCAGCTTCGCCCACCCATCCCCGAACCTGGTACATAGGAAACATGCAAGGACTGCGTGTTGGCCCAGAATTTCTCTTCATTTGTAACAAGTCGACTGACATCCGTGCTTGCAGTAACAAAGGACTTCCTATGAGATTCTCCCCTCGGGAGGGTACACCACTATCCCTGTTTGAAATAAATCCAATGTCGAACACTGACCAGCTGAGAAACAAAATACAAGGCAGTGAGACTCATTTGATCAATTGCTGCATGTGGACTCCGAGGAGGGGCTGAGATGCTTTCACCATCTTCGGCTGTGCCGGTTTAACTGTCACTCAGCTAGAGTAACCGAGACACAGCCCCTTTGCCAGGCGGCCTCTGGGACCACCCTCAACAGCCACATCTTCCTGGGGGTGCCTATGGACTCTCTGTGGCAAGTGAAGCAATCCCTTTAGGGGGTTCATGGACTGAGAAATCGCACTTTTGATCCCAGAGAAGTGTTTTCATGGTGAGGTGTTCATTTTTACTGTTGGTGTTGATCTGTGAAAGAAGTCATGGTTTTCAAGTATGACCATGACATAGTTCCTTTTAAAAGAAATGCATTTCAGTTTCTTGAAAGAAAATTGGGAAGTAATTGCACAGGCCTTTTGCTGATGTGGCAAAGGTTGTAAAAATGTTCTACAAATAACTGAATTTAGAAGGTCTTTTTTTTTTTTTCCAGAAGTACAGGCAGGAATGAAGGCCAGTAGACAGGAAGAGAGAGAAAGAAGAAGCGCTTTATTTATTTATATTTAGTTGTTCACATTGGCCGTTCCCCCAGCCCTGGGTCTTGAACCCCCGACCTTGGGATTGCTCCCAGGTGCATTAGACCACCAGGTCACCGGGGCATGCCCCAGTTCTGAAGTCTTAATACCCACTGAGAGTTATTAGCGGACCCTCCTGCCTGAAAAGCTGGGATAAAAATGGCAGTTAGTTTTCTCTCTGAGCTCTAAGAACCCGATGATTGCTTTCTGTTACGCAGTGGGAGTTTCTTTAAGACGCTGTTGAGGTGACAGGGCCACCAAAGCCTGCCTTACGGGGACTCAAGGCAGAAGTGTCCTGCCAGCTCTGGCCGTGCCCAGCGGTGCCACCATCGTGGGCTCCAACAGGAAGTCGTGACAGTCTCCCGGTGCCCCAGCCCTCCACACACTTCTCCTTTTCAGGCAGACTCCAAAATGAGATCAAAATCCACACACAAGTAAGCTCTGTGGTAGTCAAATAAGGGCCCCCAAAGGGGCTCACATCCTACTCCCTAGGACCTGTGAATGCCACACGATATGCAAAAGAGAATTTGAGGGCAGTGTTAAGGATCTTATTTATTTATTTTTTAAGGAAAGGCACAGGCAGGAATGAAGGCGAGTAGGCAGGCGGGCAGGAAGAGAGAGGAGGAAGAAAGACTTCTATTTAGTTGTCTATCTTGGTTGTGTCCCATCCTGCAGCCTGGGGTCTTGAACCCGGGTCCTTGGGATGTATGTGGACTGTGCTGTCCAGAGGCTCAGGACTTAACCCCTAAGTCACCAAGGGAGCACCATGGTTAAGGATGTTGAGATAAAGATAGTGTCCTGAGTGACCTGGTGGGCCCTCCGTGCAATCACAAGGGTCCTTAAAGGAGGGACGAGGAGGAGTCCGAGACAGAGAGCTGATGGGAGGTGACTGGAAGCAGAGACTGGAGTGACACAGCCATTAGCCACGGAGGCAAAGGACTGAACCTCCCCTGGAGCCTTCGAAAGCTACCAGCCCTGTGGACAGCTGGGTCTTAGACTCCTGAGCTCCAGAACTATAAGGTAATACATTGTGTTGTTTTAAATCACAAGTTTATGGTTCTTTGCTACAACAACAATAGGACTCTATTATAATTAGGGAAGTATCGTTTACTGTAAAATATTCCTTCACATTCTGATAAGGTTTACCATGTAGAGCTTTCATGGAAGGCACGACTATACATTTAAATCATTCTAATTAAAAAGAATCAATGAGCAAATTTCAAAATCTATTTAAATAGATTTAAATAGACATTCACAAGGTTGGAGTATCGAACAGGACATCATATGGTATCAACAAGAAACAGTGACAAATCTTCCTCCTGTGACATTCCTAGATGTCATTTTCCACTAACAGGAACCAGGAGTCGTTGGGAAAATGGAAGATCCAGGTCTGGGGCGAGAAATGTGCAAGATGAACGTGGAACAGCTTATCATTTCATGTCACTGTCAGAGTGCTCAGGAACAAATGTATCTGTGCTCCCACTAGCCAAAGATGAGACGTTAATGAGTAGAGATAGTAATTGCGGTGGATCAAAACACATCAAATATATTTAAATCCCTGAGTTCCTAATGATACGAAAATATCTGTGTCACACTCTAAGACAGCCTGGAGTCAACCCACAGTGCTGACTAAGACTGACTAGGAAAGGAAAGAATGAAGCACCAGGAGTGCCCTGGTGGAGCAGCAGATTAGTCAGCTGCCTTTGGTCCAGGGTGCAGGTCATCCATCTCAAGGACCCAGGTTTAAGACCTGGGGCCAGGATGAAAACCAAGATGAACAACTAAATAAAATAAATAAAATGCTTCTTCCTCCTCTCTCTTCTTGCCTGCCTGCCCACTCACCTTCAATCCTGCCTGCACCTTTCCTTTAACGAAAAAGAGAAGAAATAAACACTGAGCCTCATTTTCCTGTATAAATTACTCCTTGCAGTAACCAGTAGTCAGTGAGGGGAAGTTCAGAATTGTTCCAGCTACTCAATGAAAAGGGAATATCACCTTTTTTCAGTATCCACAAAGCATTCATGCATCTTGGTGATAATTTTCAAAATGGCAAATATCTAAATCATGAAAGAGACAAGTAGACATTATGAACTTCCTCTGCAGTCGTCTTACAGGAAAGCCTTCAGATCAGTGGTCCCCAAACTTATCTGAACACTGGGGTGTTCACTTGAGGTTCTTTTAAAACCTCCAAAGCCCCAATGTGACCCCGGCCGGCATCGGGAGGTGCAGGTGGGTCACAGACAACAGAGTGTTTTGAAGTCCTCAGTGTGCAGATAAGCTCAGGAAGCAGTGGCTTTGCTCTGACCACACAGACTGAAGAACAAGTCCAACTACATCACGGATGCTACCAGCAGAATTCAGACTCCAGGAAACCCTACAAGACACAACCTCTTTCTGTATTGAAAAAATAAAATAAAATGCAAGCAGAATAAAGGAGAGTGGGTTGGTAGAAGGGGACTCTAAAGACTTAGAAGGTGTCTAAGCCCATGACCATGTCTAGGCTTTATTAGACCCTCATCTAACAAATAAACTGTGAAACAGACAAGTGGGAAATTTAAACACTGACAATTATTTGAGGAGACTGAAGAATGATTATTTTTAAGAGTGAATGCTGATATTGTGGTTGTTTTTTTGTGTGTGTTTTTTTGAAAGAGTCCTATTTTAGAAAAAGATACTAAAATATTTAGTTATAATAATAGGATGTCGTGGATTTACTTCAAAACTGTAAAGCTAACACAGGTGGGGCAAACAAAAACAACAGACAACACACCTCCCTCCCACCCATCCTTATCTCCCAGTTTCAAAACTCTGCAATTAATTTCTGAAATCACCTATTATACATATGTATGATAGATAAATAAGCTAATACAAAAAGTATTTTATTTTTCTCTCATTTTTTTCTTAGATAAATGGAGCCTTAGTAAATACGTTTCTGTGTCTTGCTATTTTAATGTAAATTGTACCTGAATGACTTTCCGTCTTTTTTGCAGAGCTTGTTATTGAGTGACTGTATTATAATTTGCTTCAGTAGTCGCACCCTGATGGGCATTTAGGTTTTCCCAATATTTTGCTGTGAGAGAATGCTGGGCTAAGTATCCCGGTCTGCATGCTGATGTTCTAGTACACGTGTAGAATGAATTCCTAGATGTGGATTTCTCCAATAAGCCAAATGATGACAGCAGCCAGCTTCCAGAAGGCTCCAGCTTCCTGGCATGAGGCATCAGAGTACGAGTGCAGAGGCCCTGAACCAGGAATGAGTTCCATGTCTCTCAAGAAGGGCACAGAGGCCCAGAGGAGAGTGAGGAGAAGTCAGTGCAGAGGAGCACAAGCAGGAAGGCAGGGGCCGGGCGGTCAGGGCCTTGAAGGCTAGCTTTATTCTGAATGTGAAGGAAAGGCTTTGTGAGCCTCTGAACAGGGGTGTGATGGGATCTGATTCGTATTTTCCAAAGTCCCTGTGACTTCTGGAAGCCTGACACTGGGAGGCTGATAAGTGGCCATTGCCGTAGTCTGGCTACAGCTGGTGATAGCTTAGACCACAGTAGAAGTAGTGGTGATAGACAGATGTGGGAAGATGTGGAGATGAAGCTAATCTGAAGATGGAACTAAAAGGTTTTGCTGATAGATTGTATGTTAAATACCAAAAAAAAAAAAAAAAAAGGCAGGGGGAGAATTAAGTATGTCCAATATCAGTCAACTTCAGATAAGTTGTCTCTAAGTAACAACTGATCCCTTCCTCCTAATCTCAGTGACCAATATCAACAAATATTTATTTCTTGGTCTTGAGAAATGTCCATTATGCACCACCTTCAGCATCTTTCCATCATGGTGGTCCTCCATTTCTCCTGAGCCAGACTTCAGACACAGCTCTCACCCGGGAGACTACTAGTCTCACAGCAGAGGGAACAGATGACATAGCTCACCACATACTGCTGTCAAAGCTTTTGCTTGGATGTACAGACGTCGACTCTGTTCCTCCCAGTTGTCCAAAGCAAATCAGATGACCAATCCTTATGTAATTGGAGTAGAGGTGTGTGATCCACCAACCAGGAGAGTTGCCATTTTTTAAAAATTACACTCTACCGTGTCTCAAAGTTTTCTGGTTGAGCAGTTGGGTGAACTGTGGTTACAATACTGATCCCAACCTGCCTGGGGTAGGGTATAGGGAAAATGGAGTTCAGATTTAGATATGATAACTTTCCAATACCTCACAGACATGAAAGGTGTGTAGCCAAGTTGGTAGCCGGATAAAGACAAGGTGAGTGGAGAGAATGGAGCTAAAGATAGAAATGTGGACATTACCATTGTTTGGGTGGTCTTTAAAGTAAGGAGACCAGTAGAAGGAAAGGAGCCAGTAAAGATATGAGGAACAGACCTGGAGGTAGGACGAGTGACATTATGGAACCCAGGAAGGGGTACTTCCAGGAAGAAGGATGTGTTCACCTGTGTCAAAATGCTACTAAGAGGTCAACTAAAAAGGTTTTCAGGGAAAACATTGGATTGAGAAGATCGACAACCTTGAGAAGCACAGTTCCCGTAAAGTGGAGGACACAAAGCATAGATGGAATAGATGGAGAAGAGATGAGGAATGTAGAAAGGAAGAGAACAAGTCCAGAAAATGCCTTAAGAGATTTTACTGGGAAGGGAAGAAGGCAAACAAAGCAATGGCTAAAATCACAGTTTTTGTTTTCCTTTAAGATGACTCTAGAATATGATATGCTGGTAAGAATGATCAATGCAACAGAAAGAAGGAATAGCTGACAATTCCAAGTACGAGATGGGTAAAGAGCAGAAGTGAAGGGATTAGCTAGATAGGAAAAGAGTCTCTGTCTCTCTCTGTCTGTCTGTCATCAGGATCATCAGCTAAATTAGTATCTGTCGTTATTGTACCTTTGATTTCTAAGACACCTGCCTTTGTTCTCGTATGGTCGTTTGTGCAAAACATCCTAGCCTAGATGATGGGAAGTTGCACTTTAGCAGTTAGTGGATAAGCATCAATGTGAAATGTGACAGACATGGTTTCAACTCTGACTCAATCACTCAGTAGCACTGTTACCCTGGGTATATTGACTTTCTTAAGCTTTAATTTCCTAATCAGTAATGTGAGAATAATATTTATTTCTACTTTTATATAACTATTGGAAGATTCATATTAAATGTCATATAAACATTTCTTATTATAGTGCCTGGAACAGAGGAAACATTAAAAATTATACGAATTATAATAATAATAATGACTATATAATGCTCTTTGCATGTCTGCATACATGTGATTTTTTTTTTTAAAGGAAAGCTGCAGGTCAGAATGAAGATGAGTAGTCAGGCAGGCAGAAAGAGAGAGGAGAAAGAAATATTTATTTAGTTGTTCATCTTGATTGCTCCCGCTGACACATTCCCATAGAGTCAGAAGTAAGAAAAGGATGCTCTCTCTTACTGCTTACTTTGAACATTACACTAGAGGTCCCAGACAATGCAATAAGAAAAGAAAATTAAAAGTGAGAAAGAAAAAGAATTAGAGAGAAAAAGTTCAAACTAATATTAATTGCTTAAAATACAATTTTCAGTATAAGAAATCAAAGAAACTCCACAGCTAAACCAGCAGAATGAACAAAAGGATCATTTATTGCAAGATTGGTTTAAAAAAACAAATGGTTTTCCTATATATGAGCAATACCAATAACCCATATACGTAGATAACAAAAGATAAACTTCTGGGCAGAACATGATAAAATGTTACTAAAGAACAAAGAGAAAAAAATCAATGGAGAGATGCAACATATACATAGATGAACAGGCAATGTTGTAATCATTGTTGGTACTTTCTGAATTAACTTATAAATTGAATGCAATAAAAATTCAAAAAACAAGATTTTTCATCAAGCTACACTAATTCAAAAATTAATGCGAGAAGGTAAGATACTAAAACATATTATAGAGTTAATAATATTTAAAAGAGTAAGGCATTGGTATAAGTCAGAGGGTCAGAATAAATAGAAGCACCTATATCACTAAGGTGTATGGCAGAGGGTATTAGAAATGTGTGGAGAAAGAGGGGCAAGGCAGCAAGCTGTGACAAGTCTCTTTGCCGACTCTTTAGATAGGTTTACTCAACTGTCGGGCAGGAGATTTTACCAGGGTCTCGGTAACATCCCTGTCCTGATGAGCCACCTCTCATTGTGGAACCTGGTTCAACACATCATCTTCTGTTGCTTGACTTGGTTTCTTAAGTACTTGAAAGGAGGTTCTCTGGGTAGAGACATCATTCTTGTTCCTGGAAAAAGACATTTATTCTTGTAAATCAGTAAATGGACATTCTGGTTGGCAGGTTATGTCTTAGGGGTTATCCTCGCTACTACTAATTGACACATGAGTAAATGTACATGAAATGATTTCCGACCCAGAGAGCAAGGTCTTGAGGGAATGGGTTATGGGAGAAGGGACTGAGCATGAGGATGCAAATGCTAACACAGAGACGAGGTGTTCAAAGCGGGAATTGAGAAGACCTTACAAGGACGCTCTCTATTTGCCAATCTGGAGACATGATGGCAGTAATTAGATCATCAGAAACTTGCAGTTTTTCTAATTGTGGTTCTAGTGAAAGGTGGGACAAGGAAAGAGAAGGAAATGGAATTTAAAGTCAACTACTATGACTGTAGTTAGTTATTTTAAAATCTGCTCCAAGTTCATCTGTTTATCTTCCTCTCTCTGCCCAAATGGGTGCTTGGAATTAGCTTGCAGTCACTGTTTTCCAACCATTTCTTTAACCAGTGGGTAGAACATAATTGTGCTTGGTGCCTAGATAAACTCTGGAGGGAATGAGGGAGAAAATGAAAAGCCAGTTTCAAAGATGAGAAATATTTTTTAAATTGGAGAGAAGGAAGTAGCAAAAAAACTCTCTTTGGAGTAATGAACAAAATATGGACATTCAGAAACGTAGATGCATCTACAAAGACAGGAAACATTTTGTGAGTGTTTGGTGGAATGGATGCTCTGACAGCAGACAAACTGAGACAGACTTTCTAGAAGACAACTTGATATTGTGACCCAAGGTGTAAAACCAGTGACTCACAGATTTCCAGTCTAGAAAAACTGGGTGCACAGAGATGTTCATTTTACATCAACTAACTGCAAATATTTTTAAATATCATAAATATTTAGCAATAGAAGTAGTTTTGTAAATTATGTGACTTAGTAAATTATGAGACACCCCATTACATCCACCAAAGATGAATAACATGGAAATTCTCCCCCTTTTGCTAAATGAGAAAGAGTAGAATAGAAAAAAATAGGAGCATATCATCTTAAACATAAAAACAACAACAAAGAAAAAATAGGAAGAATACAATAAAATGAGAATAGTCTTTCTCTGTGATCTGGCTTTTTGACCCACATTTCTGTCAAGCTCTTCAAGGTTTGTCTTCTGGAAAGCCAGCAAACCCCGTCCTGCTCTGGTGATGTAAAACCTTTTGAAAAGGCAACAATTTAAGACCCTGTTTCTACTAAAGAGTCTGAGGTGGCCACAGCTTTTTATGGCATTTCTGTCAAGTAGCCATGACAAAGAGCTTCTCTTCTTCAGAGAGTGGGACAGGTGGTTACCTGGAGCTCGGGTTTCACTCTTATTGGAGCATCATGATTTTTATTCCAGAAGAAGGGTGGTTGCCAGGTGCCAGTGGTCTGTGGCTCCTGGTGGCAACACCTGGCCAATTCCTAGCTGAAGTTCTATACTTGGGTCTGGGCTGCAAGGGAAGTTTATAACTGTGTCCAGAACATTCTCTGCCGAGGCCATATGTTTGAAAATATCTGAATTTTGTGCAGAGACACACGAGTGGTATTTTCGTTAAGTGGAGTTACATAATTAGGTCATGGTCTTGCATAATAATTAGCATGTGTAATTAGGCACAGACTTCTTGTCCTTTAATTAGACAATCAAGACATCTAATTACAAAATTAAGATGTAATTAGGTGGCCCAAGGTCTACATATTTCTTGCTCTCCATTAGAGATTACATTTAGGAAATAATTCACAAAAACTGGTGAAGAAGTGAATCTAGAAACCAAGTTCGAGGATGTGGAAGGCAATGTCAAGTGGACGAGGAAGTCTCCTCTGATCTTTCCTCTTAGGTTTAAGGGGAATTACTTAAAATGTCATCGCCTGCTTGAAAGTATAACTTACACATGTGCTGTCAACCTTTGATGTGCACGCTAATGAAGAGGAATATCGGCATGACTAATCCATGTAATTCGCACATGGCTCTCGAGTGTGATTTGTAATTATATTTGAGCATGGACTTCGATGTGATGTCCTGAGAATTCATTCAAGCCCAGTAACCGAGTTACACTCTGGAGAGCGGAGAGGAGAATCTGCCTTCTCTTTCTGCCCTGGCTTGGTTCTCCCCGGTGGGGAGAAGTGGGCCCGTTGTTCAGAGAAGAACAGGAATCAACAGTTAAGTTGGATTGTCCTTTGCATGCATATTTAAGTATTTGGAGAAATGCTTGTGTTTTAAGTGCTTCTGATTGGGCTGCAGGTGGGAAAGAGGAAGCTCAAAGAAGAGCAAACATTCCAACTGTCCATTGATAAGTGAGTGATGCTTAGAGCAATGCTTTTTGTGTCTGTGTTTTAACTGAAATGATATCCCCTATATTTTTCCTTGCTCTTAAATTGACATTTGACTCATCTCTGCATGATACTAAACACCCAGTTTGACTCATTAATTTTTCTGAACTGAACTTTTGACCTAATTGGCTGACTGATTAGGTATTACAGCCATATGTCCAGGTTTTTCTAAGCCAGTTCTGACTTTAACTGTGTGATCCCTCTGTTCCCATAAATGGTTGAAATACCCTAGTAATTCCAATGTTTTGACAGCCACACTGCCCAGCTCAGACTGCTGCTTTTCCCAGGAAAGTGGCACAGAAATCTGTCAGGCCACGTTTCCTGACTTTTGGTTAAGAAAATATGCTAATATGCTTCCCATATGGTTTCAGGCTGGGAAAACAAAGATGTAATGAGGCTGTAAGCAGTTGGTGATGAGATCTTATCTCCGTGGTGCTCTTAATTTTTTTTTTTTTTTTTTCCCCATCAGGCCAGGGATGAGATGAGGGACAAATTATGTGCAGGGGTCAGTGTTGGGTAAGAAAACAGGCAAATTTGCACAGGTTACTTTTTAGTTTAGTTTTTTTTTTTTTTTTTTT
>RJWH01004419.1:29370-108370 GCA_004363575.1 Solenodon paradoxus
AAACAAAGATGTAATGAGGCTGTAAGCAGTTGGTGATGAGATCTTATCTCCGTGGTGCTCTTAATTTTTTTTTTTTTTTTTTCCCCATCAGGCCAGGGATGAGATGAGGGACAAATTATGTGCAGGGGTCAGTGTTGGGTAAGAAAACAGGCAAATTTGCACAGGTTACTTTTTAGTTTAGTTTTTTTTTTTTTTTTTTCTTTTTTAACTTCTGAGACAATTGCTCATAGCAGATTTGGAGGCGAAGGAATGGAACTGAGGAGAAGCGCATTTTTAAAAAGAATTTATTTTAGGTGGGGAAGGGGCATTTGGAGGACATCATATCTAAGGTATCTTCTAACTGTGACATTCGAGATTTCCTCACCTGTCACTCCATCTGGGGAAACTGAGCTCTATTTCACTCCCTCATCTCCAGTCTCTCTCTCTCTCCAGTCTCTAGATTTGTCAACTGGAAATGTCCACTCCTATTTCTGGAGACCTCGGTGATTCAGATTCCTTAGGGTAAAAAGCATGAAGACGAACTTCAATGTCTTGGTTTTTACAATGTGCTTCCCCTCTCAGGTATTCCACATCTGCATTTTCAAGACTGGAGAAGTTAGGCATCAGACATCCCAAGCCTTCTCCTTTTATTGGAAACTTGACATTTTTCCGCCAGGTAAGGGTTGTCTTCCACTGTTTTCCAGTGTGAGAAATGCTGAACCCAGGTAAGGGTTGTCTTCCACTGTTTTCCAGTGTGAGAAAAAGCTTTTCCCAGGAGCAGTACTCCCGCCCTCATCCTTGCCCCATCTAAGTCACTCACACCTGGTGGGTTGGTCTGCGCATGAAGGCACTTTATGATGAGATTACCAGCTCCTGAATGAATTCCTAAGTGATGACGTTGCTCCATCACTTACTACTCATCAATACTGATTGAGTCTTACCATCCATTCATCTAACCCTTCACCCAGAAACATGTGTATTGAGGGTTTCAATGTGCCAGACTCTGGGAATGTGAAAGCAGAAGTTACTTAGGCCTTCAAGCAGGAAGGCTGCTAGAAAGGAAACATCACCGAATGACAGGTAGCCCCACTGTTGGGGTACACCCTCGCACTAGATTGGGAGGTATAGATGGTACTGTGGTTGTCCTTCAGAGGACAGGAGGACCTACCAGTGTTAGAATCACCCTGGAGGACTGCCTGGATAAGAGGTCCTGGAACAGCAGACGCAAAGACAAGGACACACGCACAAGGCGGGGGACAACAATCTGTGTGACCGTACCTGCATGAGAAAGAGAGCACAGCTTGTCATGAGCTGCCTCAACTGACTAGAGGTCCAAGATTGGGGACCACTGGGGAAATGCAACTGTGAGAGAGAGATATGGGCTGGCTACTGCCCGTCCAGAAAAACGAGCAAAGAACTATTTGAGCACTGTCATCGGTAAGTAGGAGAGGAGCACCCAAGAGGCAGATTATGTTACGAGGGACAGGGATTTGGGTTAGAATTCAGCTGTGGCTGAGTTTAGGTGTGGAGTGATGAGGGCAAGAGTGAAAAGAGGAGCTGGGGCAACACGACTACCTCTTGTGACTAGTTAGATAGAGGTTTCAAGGCAAAATGAGTCAAGGGAGATTCAAAGTTTCGGGCCAGGGCAAGAAAGAGAAGAGCTATGAGTCGACAGAAATGAAAGGCCAGAGGGCCACAGGTTGAGGGATGTGCCTGTCAGAGTGACATGCAAGTGGCAATAAATGTCCAAGAGGCCTTTCCAGATAGAGACCCATGACTGTTTTTTTTAAGGTTAGTTTTTGGTCACATGTTGGGTTTTCTAGGAAGTCAGATGGTTTGCTCTGCTAACTCATGGGGCGGTACACTAGACCCCACATCAGGAGCCCACAGATCTTCCAAATGAAGAACCACTAAGCCAAACAAAGACAGGAAGACTAAATTTGGGGGCAATCCTGATAATATCCCTCTAAGATCTATTTAGCGCTTCCCCCACCTTTACCCGGGAAAGGCTGGTCCTTGGAATGAGATAGAAAAGAATGTTAGCTATTTCTGTTCCCTCTCCTCCCACTTCTCGGTTTCTTTTCTTTCCCTTTCTCTCACCAACACCCCTTTTCACTCTTGATTGTTGCTGTTTCTCTCTTTCCCAGTGTTCCGAAAACGCCTTCTTCTCTCATCTCTCTCAGGGGTGAGCAGTTCACAACTTTGAGCCCACAGCTATCTCATCATGGCTTCCCGTGAGGCCCCTCGCAGCAAGTGTGAAGACATTTATAAGTGTCAAAATCAAACAACAAGCCAGATAGAAATGAAATAATTTTACATATTTTGGGGAGTGGCGGGAGGGATGATCAGCTGCATTCAGTTGAGTAATTAATTTGGTATGACATTTTGAGGAAAACAACATAACCATGGATGTGAAGGGAACAGTGTGCCTCTGGATAATTTCCACATATGTTCCTTTTCAGCTGGTCATCTTTGTATGTGGAAACACTGCCAAGTTCTTTCTAGAACATAGTAATTTGGGGTGACTATTTTTATATTCATATAAGCTTTTCTTGATATATGGCAAGCAGAGACTGTGACATTCAGTAGATTTAATGAGAACGGGATGTGTTTCCATTAAGGATACTCACCTCGTCTGCCCCGCTCCTCCCACCCCTTATATATCTGCCCCTGTACTCCATTTCCACGTCCAGCATTTTCTATACCACTCCCATCCAAACCCTTGTATATTTTCATGTATGCTTTATCCCCACCACACAATGGATCTACCAACTTCTACCCCATATGACCCCTGTGTATCTCTGCATGTAGACCCCATTCACTCCACATAGCTCCATCCCTGTAACACAGCGGGTCTGGTATTTTCTGACTCCACTTCCCACTACAGAATGTGTCTAAGCTAATGTGCTACGTTAAGTTACTCTAAGGTTCTTATGTTTTGAAATGTTGACTTTAAAATTTTACTGGGATCATGATAATTCAGAATTTGTGCTAATTTGGAGAGACTCGGCAGAAGATTGCACATATAGGGGCTGTGAAAAGAGGATTTGCCAAAGATAATAATAATATAAACCAAATTGCAGAGGGGAATGTTAACATAGTGGAGACAGCAAATAGTTTTCAAATATTTTAGCAGTGATTATACATAAATAGTTTAAGTACAGATGATCTCTTCTGCCCATGAAAGCAGAGCTAACAGAAACTTTTCCTGAGCAGTTAATATTTTTTTAAGCCTCTAATTTATTCTAATATTTCAAAGCACTTGAAAACTTCCATTCTTTATCGTTCATCGAATTATGCTTTTATTGTGCTGGACAATTTTCTAAGTAAGTTTGAATGCTTGAAATTTTGTTTCATCTTATACTCACTGTCGTCTGTGTTTTTGCAGGGTTTTTGGGAGAGCCACCTGGAACTCAGAAAGCTATACGGACCTCTGTGTGGGTAAGAGGGGAACCGAGTCTTGTACGTTCTGTTGTGATTTTTGCACATTTAATTGATTTGGAAGTGATGATAAGAATGGAACTGTTCCATATGTTTATATATTTGAGGATCTGCAAATTGTCCAGTAGTATAGACAAGACTCCCAGAGAAGACCCCAGCGACCCCCAGTTTGCCTGAGGAACATGCTTCCCAGCCTTTAAGACCCTGACCAGATGGGTCAGACACTGTGCACTTTTACCATCTCCCAACGCTGTGCCAAAGGTGGAGCTTCAATGGGACACAGTGGCCCTCCAGGCCTCTGTCTCATGTGTCTTGACAGCCCATTTCAGAACCTGGACCTGTTTTGGTCAACCCTAGTTGCTTATATAACCTAGCACCCATTCCCGAGCACTTCTGAACATAAAGGGGGCACGATCAGGCAACAATCCAGGATAACAGTGGCGACTCTGACCATCCTGGATCTAGAGGCACATGAGCTCGCCCTCGTTCTCAGCTGTGTAAAGTCGCTGAGGCTTCCCTTTATTTTTCCCAAATTTTCCCTTTTTATGCTTCAGAGTATGCTTTGTGTATTAAAAGAAAAGAAAAGAAAATTGCAGAATCTATGTTTAGGCCATTGACTCTCTTCAGGATTTAACCAATTTGAAGCGTATCGATTCTCAACATTTGTCTTTCCAAACTCGCATCCCCATCCTTTTAGTCGGTTCTCTCATGGTTACTCCTCAGCCCCTGGCCGATCTTTAGTAGCTCTTTCCAAACCTCCAGGTCTGCAAGAACTTGTTCTGGTACAGTTAGGCTCTGTGGACATCCTCATGGGGACCAACCAGGGTGAGCCCTTCTATCCACAGGGCACATGATGCTTGTTTCTCTAGTGATAATTTTGAAAGGGCTGGACTCGTCCTCTTGCCCTCCCCAGGAGATGCGATTTTGGTCAGGCTCTTCCAGCCACTCTGTAGTTAGCTGTGTGACCCTGAAAAAGCAGTCAGTTTCACATGCTAGGCTCTGTGCTCTCTGTTTTAGTTTCTGTTGCTGCATATCAAAGTCCTCCAAAATGCAGTGGCTTAGACAAGTCATTTGCCTGGAATGAATGGGGAAGCCAGCGTGGCTGAACCTGCAGCAGGTTCAGCTGGGAGGTAGCTCATGGAGATGGCTCAACTGGGGCAGTTTTGTTCTGCTTCTTCATCCTCCTGGAAATGGCAGGCAAGCCAGTGTATGTTCTTCTCATGTGAACACGAAAGTTCCAGAGCACAAGACCAACAATGATGCAAGAACATTTTAAGATTCTGCAACATTGTGACTGCTAGCATCCCACTGACCAAAGCAAGTTCTATGGCCACAGCCCAGCCCAAAATGAAGACAGGAAGCACACGCTGCCTGTGGTGAGCAGGTCACTGGGTCTGGCAAAGATGGAGGAGGGAGGAGGGTTTCTCTGACGGAATGACAGGAAGATGGCGCCCGTACTTCAACGTGAGCAAAGATTTCTCTTCACTTGGTCTCCCTTTTCTTTTTCAGTTCATAGCTTCTTGCTTTAAGCATCATAGATACTCAATAAAGGCTCAAGGGACTAAACTGTTTATCTTTCTCTTACTCTTGTGCTGTTCTGTTGCTTTGTGAAAGATCTCGTCCCAGCTCTTTCCAATCATCTTTTCTACAGTTGACTTGACACTGACCTCAGAGGCTGTCTCAAACATTTCTGAGATGTAGCTCTGACTCAGAATGACAGTGGCTTCCCCAGAAACAGAAAAAGACCTCCCTGACTTTGAATTCTAGGAATCACATCCCTTGAGTACTTCTTGAAGTAATTTTCAGAGTAGAGCCCTTGGGTATTTTAAAATAATTTTTAAATGTCAGATGAAGAGTATAAAGGTCACTATATTAACTGGTGGGCAGGGTGGTGTGTGTGTATGTGTGTGTGTGTGTGTGTGTGTGTGTGTGTGTGTGTGTGTGTGTATGAGAGAGAGAGAGGGACAGAACTGGTTTCCTTGACAATAGGATGTCCAATAAACTCCCCCTCACTGCTACCCAGCTTTAAGTAGTTAATTTAACCTTTTTATTTCAAGAAAATTTAAATCATAGAGAATGATTCCAAATGAATTATAGAGATAGAAGTTGTGATATCGCCATTCTTTTTTCCCACTTCTGGATGAAAGGAAAAAATAGAAAAGTGACAATCTATCAACATTTTCCGCATTAAAAAAAAAAAGAGCTACAAGATAATGACTTCTTTTTTAATGTGTCTACTGCTGGGTGTAGAGTCAGTATGACAGGTGGGCAGTACAGCCCTCCTTGAGCCCATAATCTTGATGGGACTCCGAGGGCTCATCTTTGAAAAGGAAAGGGCTGGACTAGTCTATGTGTAAGGTTCTTTCTAGCCCTAAAAATTACTATGTTATTGTTTAAATTTTAACAAAATGTTTCCCTGGTTGGTAATATCAAGAATAACTAAGAAAGAAGATTCTTTCTTTAGGAGATGGTTAATTTTTAGACTGCTTTTATCATTAGCAAAGTTAGATTAGCCCTCTTACAAAGTGAAATAACAGTCACTAGACAAGTGAAACCCCGCACTGTCGATGCCATATAGAGATGCACTGTCTCTTTAGATGACAGGACAGTACTGCATGCTGGGAGAAAAGTGAGCAGGGAGGACTTCCTCTGGACCTGAGAGTCAAATGATGATTACTTATGCTTGTTACTGGCTGTCATAGCAACACAGTTTGGGCCCCCAAACTAGAAATTGGATTTTTAGTCTTCTCCCCTCCACTCACTGCAATGCTGTAGAGAAGATATTGGTAAAGATACCGTTAGCCAAGAGGAATTGACAATATCAATGTTAATTATCACCCCATCACCACCACCACCATCGTTATCACCACCACCATCACCACCATCATTATCACCACCACCACCACCACAGCAAATAAAATGTCTTTACCAAGTGTCTAATTACAAAGCCTGCTTTGCCAGGCTCTATGTAAGTAAAACTGTATGCTGTTCTCTGCCTTCTTTGAATTTGGATGTAAAGGAGGCAGACTGGCATGCATACCTGTGCAGCTTTTATTCACAATACTTGGTCAGAGCTCTTTTGATTGTACAGAATACTCTTGCAACATAACATGAAGAAAGAAAAGCTATAATGCGTTAGATAGCCTTCTGTCAATTAATGATTGATTACTGGTTATCTCCTTCAGTGTGAGAATGAGTCCTCAGTGAAATTTATATTCCTTCCCACACCCTAAAGAGCAATATCAACAAAATCATCAAATATTAGTGATTGGATATGAACAGTAGTCCCCACCAATTTGTAATCTAGTTGATGACTACTAATTACTTAAAAATACTTACACACACCCTGAATTCAGCTCATTTGCCACTCCTAAAAGCTCCGTCCAAAACTTCTTTTCCACTTGTTAAATGATTTTAACACCTAATTCCAATGTGTGTGTGTTGGTGGGAAAGAGGGAACTTCCCGCCAAAAATAAGCAGTTTTGAGTCCTGGCACTAACTGGAGACAGCAGTAGGTTCCACAGGGTAATGGCTCGGACCCAGGAGCATGCCCCCCACCATCAGATGCCAGGCACAAAGCCAGCGTGTCACCTGTGCTTCGACCTATTGGCTACAGACCAGGGTTTCCAAGGAGCCCCTCTGCTTGGCTTCGGTTACTTTGCTAGAGCATCTCACAGGACTCATTTTATTTGCTAGATCACTGATTTCTTATGAAAGCACACCCAGAGGGAAGGGATCTCTAGGGCAAGGGATGGGAGGAGGCTCCTGGAGCCTCTGTGGCCTCTCCACGTTCACCCATCTCCCAGTGCCCCCAGTTCCCCAAGCTGGACACTCTCTGAACCCCGGCCTTCGGGGTTTAATCATGACATAGGCATGATTGATGAAATCATTGGTCACTGACAACTGATTCAACCTCCAGCCCCTCTCCCAAGTGAGCACAGAGGTCAGAGAGGTGGGGTTACAAGTTCCAACCCTCTGACCACTTGGCTGGCTCCCTGATAACCAGCCCCCTCCTTGGTGTGGTCCAAAAGCTGCCTCATTAACACAACAGGAGACTTTTGTTGCTCTCAGTGCTCAGAAAAAGCTTGTAGGAGCTGTAAACAGCGCAGACAAAAACAATATATTTTGGTTATCTGAATGACCAAATACATACATATTTTTTATATATCACAATATTGTTCCTTTTTTCATTCGTGTTTTAGGTGTTTGCTCTGCGGTTATGCTTTTCCTCATGCCCATTTTTTTGTGCCTCCACACCCCTTTAGTCTTGATTTCTGGAATAAATGTAGCCCCTTCGGTTGCATTTGACCTTCATACGTCCTAGCATCCATCCTGCATCTTGGTCAGTGGCATCTTCATCAAGTCAGTTTGTGGACTAATCTCATATACTTTCCCTAGAACATGAATGTAAGTAGGTAAACGTGCAGATTTACATAATTCATAGAGTACAAATGTATATATAGAAAAAAGTTAAACTGACTCCTAACTACTCCTCCTAAGAGGGACCTCTGTCATTAATTTCTGAATATTTGCGTGGATAAGATACGACAGGTGCTGTTCTTTCATTGCTTTGTTCATTATTGGAAATTGTTCCCCTTCAATATATTCATTCTTATGAAATGATGTTCTGATTTTTAAGGATTCCATTACATTGCGCATATTTCATAACCTGTGCTTTAGCTTCCTAAGACAAAGGGGACTATGCATCCGGATTTTTTATTTTCAGGGAAAGGTGCAGGCAAGATTGAAGGAGAGTGAGCAGGCAGGAAGAGAGAGGAGGGAGAAGTATTTATTTTATTTCATTGTTCATCTTTATTGCCCCAGGCTGGAGTCTTGAACCTGGGTCCTTGGGATGTGAGGACTACATCCAGTGGCTAGACCACCAGGGTGTACAAATATATGCTAATTTTTAAATCAAGTTCTCAATAGATGAGCATCTTTTGCTTTTATAAGTGATAGTATAGTGTCTAGTCTTATGTATACATCACTGCTCTCCTGTGTAAGTATGTCTGTAGGATAAAATTCCAGAAATATAATTATTAGGTCAAAGATTATCTACATTTTAGTTTTGATGAATATTACCAAACTGTTTTCTTTAGGGCTTGTATCAATTTACTTTCCCATAAATAAGCATATGACAACGCGTGTTTTGCTCAGGGGATTGCTATTGAAATGTGTGGTCACAGTTTTAAACCTTTACCATCTAATGATAGTTTCAACTTGCATTTCTGTCACTATATGTCAGTTTGAGCTTCTTTCCATACCTTTAAAATCCACTGTACTTTGGTATCTGCTGATTCTTTGCCAATTTTCTATTGGTTACTGATCTTTTCTCCAGCTACGTAAGAAGCTCTTTATATATGAAGGAAAGTAGTCATTTTATTTAAAATATGTTACCAGTATTTTCTCCTTTTTCTCATTTGTCTTTAACTTTAACTTAACTTTAAAAAAACTTTGTGGTTTTTTTTTTTTCCCAGTCAGAAAACATTTGCTTTTGTGTTACCGAATTTAATTACTTTTAACAGGGTCTGCATTTTATATCTCACTCATGAACGCTTTCTCTACTAAGGTTACATTTTTTTTTTAATTCTAATTTTCTAGTCTTTTTAATTTTGCTTAAAATTTTTAGATATTTCATACATCAAGAATTGATTTGAGGGTAAAGATGGAAGCAGGGGCTTACCTTTATTTTCCCCACATGGTGTTATTCCAACTGGAACATCATCCTTTCCAACCATTGAAATGTCACTGTTCTCACTGATTAGCTCCCATGTGCCTGTCATTTCTGCTCCATTCCTTTGCTTAGTCACATGCCCATGTGGCACTAACACTCTCATGGAGCCCCGTCTTGTACCTTAGAGCAGTTAAGGTGTTCTAAGAAGTGCCTTGAAGGTGTCAGAATTTGAAGCAATCTGTCTCCCAGGGATCCCTGGGTCCCTGCACTGAAAATATTAATTTAGCTAACAAATCAGTCTTCAGCATAAAGGACCTGGCATTTAGACACAAAGTGCAGGCCCACGGGAGGCACAAGCATCTAGTTAGCATTTTTTATTTAATTAACTAGCATTCATGAACTCATCGCACCTTGTCACCACCATGCAGTGAGGAAGTTGAGCACTTTGGGATACCTATGAGAAAGCAGGTGGCATCGGCAAGGATAGCAGTTAGATGGTTTCAATAACCAGTTAAGCTCTAGGTCCACTGCGCCATCCTTCAGAAGCATGTGCGCTCCAGGTGTGACTCAGGTGTGTCAGCTTCCCTAAGTTCTCTTCACCAGCGATGCACTAGTTAGATGAGGCTGGCGAGTAGCAGAGGGAGGTTGACTTCAAGCAGTTTGTTGGTGGGAGCTGTGCTGGCTGGCTTCCACTCTTCAGGAGCTGTGGGGATTAGAGGGCTCTGAAGGACTCCAGCTATTACACTCCTGTGTCGCGTGATCGTCCTTTGATTTAAAGGCATCAGACCAGACACCTGAACACACTGGACTTGAATGTGGCAGAGGATGGGGAGGGGTGGAAACTACTGCCACTCTGTTTATGAAAATACAAACATTCAGACTTACCCCAGGTGGCTGATAGAGGGAGACTGTTCTCATTTTTAAATGGGACCGAGCTCAATAGAATCAGAGATATGGAAGACTCCAGAACTCCCCGGTGGACAGGAAGTCACCAAGGCAGAAGGGTTTCAGACATTGAACGGGAGCTGGTTTTAGGTTTCTACTGCTGATACGTTGTGCAAGCCTGAGAATGAGACTCAGTGTGTGACCAAACAATGTGACTCCTTTTGGAGAGGAATTGATGCAAATGAAAACAGACTATGATCACCAAGAAAACACAGTATCCTTGAAACTATGGAATTAAGCACAGAAATCCTAAATTAGCCCAACATTTCTGGCTATGAAGCCAGATGAGAGGAAATATTTGGATCCTTTTGCTTGGAAAAAATAGACTCTTTCATGAAAGTGCTTAAAGCAAAGGTGAGAATCACAGTTTCAAGTCATATTGAGTTTGGAACCAAAATGATTAGGTGAGCTAATGGTCGATTCAGCATAATTATTGAGAACCACATTGAGTTAAATATCAATATTCTCGATGGTCAGAATAGATCAATTACTAATACTTGGCCTATAAGAGCACTTTTTAAAGTGAATGTTTATGAAATGATCATTGTATTTAGGGCAGGGGGGCATTATTTTGTAAAAGGAATAGCCTTTATAGACACACGTTGATTTATGATGATGTGTGCCTTAAACCTATATAACATTAGGGTGCAATGTTTCTCCAATACAATTAATTTATTAATAAAAAAATGAAAAGGCATAAGCAAAAAAAAAAAAAAGTGACTACTTTGACATAAGGGACTGAGGTTTCTTTTTTTAGGAGACCTTGAAGAACAGGAAAAAGGTTGTCACTAATTCAAATGCATAACCCAATAGGTAGAATTATCAAAGGAGCCATTGTCCTTCGCGAGGCAACTTAGACCAAGAAGGAACAGAAAAATTCTACAAGAGTCCCTCTTTTCTCAAATGAAACCTTATGACTCTTCAAGGTTTTGTTTTGCCAAATGGTAAATCTACTACAAAGCTTCCATTCTTCCTTATGGGTTTGATCTTCTTTTAAGGTGTGGGCAGGAGTGAGGGGAGTAGGCAGGTAGGCAGGAAGAGAGAGGAGGAAGAAGCATTTATTTATTGATGTAGTTGTTCATCTTGGTTGTCTTCTCCAGGCCAGGTCTCCAACCTGGGTCCCTGGGAGGGATGTCAACTATATCGGTGAGCTTATCCGTGAGGCCACCAGGGTACCAGTTTTTCCTTGCGGTTTAAGATCACCTTTCTTCCTAGTCCTCATCAAAACACCTTTCTGAAATTTACTCAGTTTTCTGGACTTCTGAGTTCTTTTTCCACCTAGTTATTTGACATCACTTCCGTGCCCCATCCCCTGCTATGCCAGCCTGTGGGGACAGTTGTTGCCTATTTTAACGATGACCATTGTCCAAATCTTTGGAATCCACACCCCTAAAAATCAAGAGCTTATACCCGCTCCCTTTCATTGGGTAGGGAAACATCAGACTCAGCACATGCCCACTTATAATAGAACATTGACGTTTAACCCCCAGCTCCCACTCTTTCTACCCATAACTGCTTAGTGAAGAAACTCAGGTCACACACTTCCCCTCATTCTCTCGGATGAAAAATAAGGGATTCACACTGGATCAGCGACTTTGACATTGGGTTATTTTGTCTTGTTTTTCACCATTTGGTGCAGAAGGCACTGGGCTCAATTTTGACAGCCTTTACCTTTTTTTTTTTTAATTGAGCCAACATTTTATTCTTTTTCTTTTTTTTGCTGGCTCCAGGTCTCAAACCTGGGTCCCTGGCTGTCATACCTGCAGGTAGCTCAGGGGCTACTGATACTTTAATTATGAGCTTCAGTAAACAATATACTTTAAATCATGATCCAGTACACACACACACCTGAAATAAAAATTTTACAAGAGAATATTTCCTATATAAGATCCACTTTGATCTACTCTATTCTAGTCTAGTTAATGAAAACACAAAACAAATACCAGTTGGCCATCGGCTAAGTTGATTTCATAACCACTCCTGAGCCAGAATGAGCAGTTAAGAAAGCAAAGGACTGATGGTATCTGAAGTCCGTTGTAGTTTTAAACTGGATGACCACAAACCAACAGTCTTTATGAGACTATTTTATAAGCCCCTGTTTGGGACCCATGTGCTTGAAGATTCTGAGACATCTCTGAGCAAAGCCAGCCCGCTGCTGGCAACTGAGGTAAAATCCGAGCAGAAACGCGGATCCTCAGTGGATGGGCACCTGCACCTGCCCACTGACCATCTCACAGCTGTTGACCAAGAGCAGCTTCCTTCTTTAAAACCACAAGTTCAAGCGTTATTAAAATTATTGCTTGTCTTATCCCAGGGTCTTTTAAGCTCAAAAGCTTACCAATATATCCTATCAATGGAGAACATCTCTGTAAGATCTGTGCATTGAGTGAGTCTAAATAACTCATGAGCATGTCCAGTTGGGCAGCTAGCTAACTTCCAGGGGATGGGGCAGCGGAAGGGAACGGCCTAGAAACTAGAAGTAGCCTCATTTGCTGGGGTGAGCCAGGTCTGGGAAACTGACCAGGCCATGGGTGATGTCAGAGCAGGTTCTAGCTGATTAGCAAAGTAGGGTATAAGGGAAAGACACCTCATTCTAGCTAACAGTGCCATAGTGAATAGTCAGCAGGGAGCATCCCACAGAGAAGATATTGTGGACCATGGTCAGGGGTCTAGCAAGGCAGGAATCAAGCAGGCCTGTCAGTAGACACTCGGACCCTTAGAAGGGAGTTGGGAAAGAGAACAGCGGAACCCAGCGAGGAGTGGTGGGGAAGGGCCAGGGAGAACTCATGTGCAGACTGAATTCTAAGACAGGGGGCATGCTGCCAGGCCCAAGACTCAGAAACCCGACGCCACCCCTGTTATCTTCTGAGGACAAAAGGTCCATCCAGGCTGGAAGGGCTCAAGGCCAACAATGCCAGTGGCCAGGGAGTCTGGAACACCCTCTTCAGTCACAGCTTTTCAGCTCTGCATTCCTTTATGGGTGCTTCCAAATCCCCCCGGAAGGGCCCTCACTCTCCATCAGTGACAGTCAAATAGGGCATCGCTGACTTCTTTAGGCCACCCAAGGACAGCCCTGCACAGATGTGTCCCCAGACAATAGAATGTCTCAGCTGAACATTTCATAAAAGCTCTTAAAATGTCTCTAATATTTTCAAATAATAAATTCCATATTTAATTGAATTGTACCTGCAACGAATCCAAGTTGTTCAACCCAGAATGCAAAATAGGAGTTATGTAACACAGTCATGAATCACTTTGGCCTTTGCCAAGGCATTCTCCCATCTGGAAGGAGGTCTGAGAGCACGTGGCGTGAGGCATCCAGCGTCTGTCAAGAACTCTTGTGCTCAGATAACCCCCCACCAAATGCACACATTTACCTAATGCTATGGCTCTTAATCTTAATTAATCGAGGATGCAAATCATATTCCTGTTCTATCCAGAAAGCAGACACAGACCAATCAACTTTGATTTCATGGTTTAGAAAAACCATTGCTGTATTCAAAGATGCAACTCATTCCCAATTCACATCAAGTTTAAACTTCCTCTTTGATTCCTATTTTGTGAGCAGAGAAACTTTCCCCAAACAAGTTCTTGGAACCCTTGAATCATTTTTTTAAATGTTTTAAATCATGTGACTCGCATAGGGCAAGAGGCATGGAGTGCAAGCTTTCAAACAGTCATACGGGGCCCCACACACCCAGTGGAAGTTCTATTACAGGTTGACGAACCTAAGTTTACCTTTAAAGTAAAACACTGACCCCTTTCTTCCTCAGGACCCTTAGATCTTTTAGCGTTTGGAGTTGCT
The DNA here is from genome assembly GCA_004363575.1 of Solenodon paradoxus. Classification (NCBI taxonomy): domain Eukaryota; kingdom Metazoa; phylum Chordata; class Mammalia; order Eulipotyphla; family Solenodontidae; genus Solenodon; species Solenodon paradoxus. Next base: position 43,215 of record RJWH01004419.1, read on the forward strand.
TACTGTGCATTCTAATTCTTCCTGGTTAGTCTAATGTCTAGCATTTCTGCAGCTGTGCCCATACAACAGTTCCTTAGCCAAGGGCTGCCAGGTTTTATGATGCCTACCTGCCTGGGCCACTCCTAGAAACTTAACTATGGAAACTAATTTCCGGACTATTGTGCACTTTTCATGCTCCTAACAACTTCTTCCCCATCTCACTCTCAACTGCAAGAGTTTTGCAAGCTACTATATGAAGCTTTCCACTCTGGGTAAGGTTCTTGGTTCTTGTTCTATTTATACAGGCCTAAGTCTCTGCCATGCCCCTGAGGCTCCCCACATTAACCACCAAGAAGGCACTGTTAGCGGACGATGCTATTTTAAATTCTACTTTAGAGGAACTTACTAACCTTTGTCCTGAGCCTACAGCTGGATGGCCTGTCACCACATGTGAGCTGTAGGTGGTGAGTGTGGTCTTTTGTGTTACAACACTCCCCAGCACCTCAGAAGACGGCTCAGGCTACAGGGGAGTGTGTTTCCACGTACTGACCAAGATGTTCCCTTCATAGCAGAACCCCAAGAGGAAGGACCTCCAGGTTCTCCCTGGCTACCCTCCTTCCATCTTCTCCCTTGCTAATTCAGTGCCTGGTACATTTTAACTGCCAGAGAGGTCATTGTTTTATGAACCTTCCACTTTCCTTTGAAGGCCACTCTGTAAGTTCTTTCTCTGACTCACGGCCAAACCATGGGCTGTGACTTGGCCAGTGGATCCATCCAGAAGTCAAGCCAAAGGATTTTTAACTGCATCCCACAAAGTCTTAGATGTTTCTGCTTTATTTTGGGTTCCTCAGACCACCCCATGAGCAAGAAGTCTCAGCTTTTCATCCTCCTTAGCCTGGGTGTCCACTCTGATGCTTCATCTCCAACCCCGAACGAACACAAAGCAACCTGAGTTCTGAGTCCCTAATGTTCCTGAACACCAGGCTTCAGGGCCATGAAGCCAGCTGACACCCGTGGAATAAAGGCTTCATCTGAGTAGGTGGAATCAGTCTTCATGCTTCTACAACATGGCTGGCAGCGTGAACCCATGACCCAGGGCTGTGGGACTCCTGGGTCCCTTGGTCCCCAAGCACACCCAGATGTTGAGGACAGCATGAAGGACCCTTGTGGAGGACATTTTTCATTGTGGTGAAAATGCATACAGCATACACTTTATCATCCTAATCACTTTAACGTGAAGAGTTCAGTGGCATTAAATATATTCACACTGTTATACAACTGCCACTCATATCTAGAACCTTCATCTTGAAAAACTGAAACTCTGTGTCCATTAAACAATAGCTCCCAATTTCCGCTTTCCCCAAAGCATCCGCCATATGCTTGCTGTCTCTGTGACGTGGGGCTGCTCTCGGTATTCGTGGTACTGTGATTTTTTCACTTGGCATAATGTTCTCAGGGATCATCCATGTTGTCCCCTGGGTCAGAATTTCCTTCCTTTTTAAGGCCGTTGTGTCTATATAAATTTCCTCTTGTACGTACAAAGTATATTTTCTTTGTCCATTCATGGGTTGGACACTCGGGTTTCTCCCATCTTTTTTGGCTATTATGAATTCTGTTGCTATGGACATGGGTATACAAATATATCTTTGAGACCATGCTTTTGGGTAGCTGTGGAGAAGTGGAACTGAAGGATTGTATGGTGGGTCTATGTTCAAACGTTTGAGGAACCGGCATAATATTTTCCACAGAAAGGGCACCATTTTACTTCTGGAGAACTTTCCATGAACCTGGGTCTTTATATGGTCTATACCTTAGCTGCCTGAGCCTCAGGGGTGCACCACATTGGAAAAACATTGTATAGCAACTCATTATTATTCCTTTTGACCATGGTGGAGTTGCCATGGCTTCTTGTCTTCAAATTTTATAGAGTGAACCCCAGAAGAGATCAACACTTCTCTGTGCTCTGGAACCAGCTGGTCACTGTGAGACACACATTTCTGATGGCGCCTGGCCCCGGCCATCTTACCCCAACTTCCTGCTGAATACTAATCAGCAAGCACATTCTTTACCAGACTAGCCTGTTATCTACAAATGCTTGTCCTGCACCATAAATTCAGTCGTTTTAATAAATCCCACTAGTCCCTGCCCAGAACCCCTTGGCCCCTTATCATATTCTTTTCTGCCAAACCCTCTACAATTTATGTGTTTGCCTTTCGATTCTGCTTTCAGCCCCACCACGTTTCCTCTTTCCCACCAGGTCACTGTGGCCTTCGTGTTGACATATATATTTTATCCTCTGTGTCTGAGACTCCCGTTGAGTTCTACTTTCTTGTTCACTGGGCTACACTTCCCCTTCTCTCCCTGACATCAGCCCTTCCTTCTCTGGCCATCCTACCTCAGCCACTCTGTCAAGGTCATGTCCTAGCAATTTATATGATTCGACTCTGTCAAGGTCATGTCCTAGCAATTTGTATGATTTGTTTTCCTTCTCCATGTTTCTTTCACACGGTCTTTCAGCTATTTCATAGGCTTATGTTCCAACTCTGGGACCATTTGCAGGAGACACACTGAATTCCTCTTCTGTAGCCCAGTCCCGGCACTAAGTGTGCACTTGAGGAGAGAGGTTAACGAGCTCCATGACTTTCCAAATAAAGGAGAGAGGGAGGGCTACCTGTGGAGAAGAACATATCCAGCTACATGAGCTTGGGAGAAAGTTTAGGGTTTTTGATGGAGACAGAACAAGGGAGAGTAGGGAACGAGGATGTGCTAGGAAAATGTGACGTCATGTCTGGGGACACACAGAGAGGACGCACTTGCAGTGGCAGCAGAGGAGAAAGACCTAAGAAATGAGGCTGAGGACAGGGGTTATTTGAAAGCAGTTGTGCAAATACATAGAGCAGAGGAGGGTGGGTGGGGACGGTGGAAGGAGGGAGTGGAATTTATAATCAATAAACGTAGCCTAGGTGAGCGATGGTGTTTTGGATCATCAGAAATGCAAGTGAAAAAGGGGAAATTTTACACAGGAAATGTCCAATAACAGCAGAAGTGACAACTGGTGAATTGTGAGGAATAAGAGACTAACTGATGCTGGCTTAGCATTCTGGAAAAAGTGGTCATGCTCACCATCATGAGGAGGTGGAAGATGCAGAGGGAAAGAGAACTCCATCTTTGCCACCATCAAATGGAATCACAAATAAGACATAGGGTCTAAGGTGGCTTAGGAAGAAGGTACTGGAAGGTTCACAAAGCCCCGTGAGGAAGGGGAGGGGAAGGTGCAATTCCCCTGCTATGCTGGGGATCTGGACTCTTGTATCTCTCACCCTTCAACAGTCTCGTGTGGCATCTCCCACAGTTCGTCCTTTGGACCATTTCCACTGATAATAATAATTAGTGCGTGGACAGTAAGAGAAGGGAGATCCCGTTGGTCGAATGCTGGAAACACTGGCTTAGTCAAAGGAACACAGGTCTCTTTATTGTAGGACTTCTCAGCAGCTCTCATGTAATAATGTGCTTGGAAAATCTCCAAGGGGAAATTTAGTATGCAGTGTTTACTTGACCGTGGAACTTTTTTTTTTTTTTTTTTTGTCTTCCAGAGGATCTCTTGGGGCTAGAATATGGAGAACAGGCTTTTGAGAGAAAACACTGGTCTTATAAATAGCTGCATTTTACTCCTAAAGAATGCCACATAAAAGCAAGCCTTGATAAGAACAGCGTACGTCGCGGTTGCGAACGATCAGTGTCGCAACCATCCCTGCAGCCTACGTTCCGTTCAGGGTCTGAGTGTGGCGCTGTGGAGGCCGGGGCCGTATGGCCGCAGGTTTTGCATGTTAATTCATTCATTAGCCCCCACGCCCTTCCTCATTCCCCTTTCGATCTCCCACAGACAGCCACTCCATTGTGTTTACTGTGTGTGTGTGTTTGTGTGTGTGTGTTTGTGTGTGTGTGTGCGTGTGTGTGTGTGTGTATGTGTGTTGGGTACATGTTCTTGCAAATCGTGTGTGACTGTTTGTGGGTACTGTCTTCAGCGTACGCCGGTGGCGGTGTCACGTGTCTCGTATTCTATTGTGTAGGCATTTCACTGAGCACCATGCTAAGTGGTCCCCACGTCCCTGTGATCCTGTCTTCTGCTCCTGCCACTGCCCAGTCCCCGGGCCCTGTCGCCCCACGCTCTGCAGGGGAGACTCCCAGGGGCCTCCAGCCAACAGTGTGAGCTGGGCCTCCCCAGTCAGGGCCCTTTGAGGACTGTGTGTGAATTCTAATAGCTCGTTGTGATGACTGTAAGGGACATGTGTCTTTGTTCCCTGGGTCCGCTTAGGTACCTGGTGTTCACCTGTAATGGTTTCCCAGTCTTCTCTGAGTCGTGTCCTTTCAACACAGCATCTCGGCCGGCTGCTGCCTCTTTCCCGGTGTCCACCAAAACACCCCAGGTGGGAACGAGATGCAGGTTGTCAGAGGTGGGCACAGTGCAGCGTGGGTTCTCGTCTCGATCCGAATCCTTTCCAGTCCCCCTCCCTTACTGTTGTGCCCCCGACATACCTGCCCTCAGACTTCAGCCCCAACAGTCAATGACTTTACTGTCCCTAACGACTTCTTGACTGTCCCGATCTCCTGCTGGAACGCAAACTCCCAGAAGACACGAACTCGCGTCTCTCGTTCGGCGCAGTACCCATTGTCTAGAACGGTGCCTGCCAGACACCTAGACGGTGCTCAGGGGTGCCTGTGACTGACCAAAGGAATCACTTCTCAGTGCCTTCAACACAACTCTGTTCCCAAGGAAACCTCACACAGGAAGGTCTGGTTACTTACTAATTTGGGTCACTAGTGTGACTTCCCTAGGACATAATGAAGGGGCCAGAGGACTCTCATCTTGAAATCAAGGCTCTGGGTCAAGAGCTGCGTAATCTTTCCACTGTGACCTGCACCCAGCCATTCAGTACTTAGTCCATAAAAACACAGCATTGCTCTACTGCCATGTCAGGCCATCCTGGGAGCCTCAGCATGAGGGACGGCACACTCATGACACCAGCTGGCTCCCACTCACTCACTGGTCACAGAGCTCACGCCCGGGGGACGCCCACTCCTAGTCCAAGTTTTGTGGGGTCAGTTTGGGGTGTCAAAAGGAGCACTAGATTGGAAAGCAGATCTGGTTCCGGTCTCAGCTCTAGAACGAGTGACTTCACTTCTAAAAGCTACTTGAGCGCTGCCACCTCTTGGGTCTCGTGGGAAGCCCAGGGACATACACACTCTTTGCCAGCTCAGCCCAACAGCAGGGACTGTCATGGCTCTGAAAGCAGCTCCAGCCCCTCTGGTGGAGGCAGGAGGCTGGCTCCAGGAGCCCGCCCTGCCCAGCTGGGCAGAGCTGGGCAGAATGGCTGAGCTTTGCTGCTGCCCGCACAGGGCCTCAGAGAGCCTGGGGAGGACTTGCTCTGGTCTTCATGCCTCCCTGGGGCGCCCGCTCCTCACCATCTCCTACAGAACTAAGGGGCTGCTCTGGGGCCACAGGACACATCCAGGAGGTACCCACCCGCCAGCCCACCTCCTTGGCCCTCGTCTTCCTAACTCTGAAGTAGGAGCGTTGAGCTAGAACGACCACCTGAAAGCTACGCTTCTCTCTCTCGGAGACTAGAATCCGTGTTTTGGTAGGTTGGGTCTGGTTTTGACTCTGCCTCCTGTTTCTCCCCACTGTATCTAAAACTCTTTTGCCAGTAAATTCTCCTACTTCCAAAGTCACACATCTGGGCTTTCTAATACCTTCCCCAGGACAGCGCACTCCTCCCCTGTCCTCATTGTCTTTTCAGAACTGACACCGCTTTTGTCCATCCCCTCTCTCTACTCTGAGTCCACGTACTATTTGGGGAAAGATTTATCATGTACTCTCATACAAATATATGTCCTGCAGAGCTTCTACATGACAAATCTCTCTCTCTCTCTCTCTCTCTCTCTCTCTCTCTCTCTCTCTCACACACACACACACACACACAAACACACACACACACACACACACACGCACACACACACCCTTCCCTCCAATGCCCGAGAATCTACTTGCCTGCGCATAACTGTGTGGGTGCAAATATTCAGGGACGGCCAAATGACTATTTTAATGTTTCTTTGTCCCTGTGGTGCCATCTAACTATTTATTTAGTAGCTTGATGCTGTTTGCATCAACAACTTTGCCTTATAGGCTGTTCTTCATGTTTATGATTCTTACTGTGAAAAAAATTGCTTGCCTAACATCTGTTCTGAATTTGGTTTTTTTTTTCTTTATTTTTATTTATCTATTCCCTATTGAATTAAATCTGCACCAAGGACAGTAACTTGAATTGGAATCTTCAGTGTCCTTCAGGATTTCTATACACTTCAATACATCTCTTAATTACTCTTTTTTTTATTCTTATGAGAGACACATATAGACCCATGCTCACACAGGCAGATTGGTTTGTAGCTTACCTCTGCCTGTTTCCCTCTGGGGAATAAGTTTTATTAACTGAATAAATTAAATGGGCGGGTATATCCAATAGAGTAGAGGGTTTTATTGTTATAGCTTTGTTTCAGATAATTTTCCCCTTTGCTGCCCAGTTCCCTCCTTTAGCCCTGTTCTGGAGGAAGCTTTACTGTAGCTTGAGACAGTCATAACTCACCAGGGCGAGGAGGGCCACTTTGTCTTAAGGAGACAGAATCTCAGGGCCTTTGGAGAAGCTACCTTCCTGCCCCAGAGCCAGGAATGCTGCAAGCACGGCTCAGACCCGCATTTGCTGGCCAGCAGGCCCAGGGGTTTTCCTGGGCAGCTTGAGGCCCCGTGGTAGGGACTTGCTCTCATCCACACACCAGACCATTCCTGCAGACTAGGCAGCAAGTTTTCCAAGGGTGTGGCTGGGTGGGTGGGCAAGGGCAGTGCAGGAGATGTGTGGGGGCAGGGCTGGTCACAGAGCTTATAGATGCCCTGGTTCTCTGGCCAGTTTCTGTGAATTTGGACCCAAGTCCTCATCAGCTCCCTTCACTTATCGCTTAGAAACCCACCTACGGACCGACCAAACCTACTCCCAGCAAGAGCCAAGAAGGTTCCTAAAGATGGGTGGTGAGACCTGCTTTTCCACCTGATATTGGAAAGTCCACCAGGCGTAGAGTCCGCGAGTGACTTCACGGCTCAGGGGACTGGTTGAAAGTCACCAGGTTCTAGTTGCAAATGCAATGATCTTTCTGCCATCAATTCTCAGCCCACTCTGGGAGGGAGTCCCCGCCTTCTTCCCCTTTGTGACTCTTCCACACTCATCTCAGGGTCTGTGTCCCTGTCCCTGGCTCAAAAACAGGACAATGCCCCTGCCTGTGGGAGAACTCACAGCTGGCCCTGCTGCAGACATCATTCCCACAAAGATATTTCAGTCTCACTGTGTGTATAGCACTGAGCCGTGAGCAGGGGGAGAGACTACCCCTCTTCCCCCAGCACCCCCCTCCCCAACAGTGCATCATCCACGTCTCTTTTTCTGGATAAATTTGGCATCTAATTTAGAAGAAAAGCACACCACAGGACAAATTACACAAGATTGGCAAGCCGCGGTGACTGACACTACAATATCGAATGGGCGATCGGAAGACACTACAATATAGAAAGCATGACTGGAAGCCATACATTGTAGAATCATGGGCTAGTGAAGGCGGAGAAGGCTCTAGAGAAGGCTGTACTTGATGTGGCCTTGAAGGCTGAATAGTGGAAAGATGAGGAGGAAGAGGAAAAACATTCCACCCGCAAGAAGAGTTAGAGAAAGCCCTTGGGGTGGGAATGGTTGGAAGAAAACAACTTGACAACTGGAGATGGAGGCAGAGACAGACCAGTCAGGTGCCATCTCATAACCCAGAAGGACCCCCAATGGCTGGAGGCTCTCTGCTGGCCATACTCTTGATGGCTGGTAACATGTTCTCCTCTGAAGGAGCATGTCATCGCACATCTTGGAGTCACCACATCATGGCAACTGTGCTGCAAATGAATCTTTGGAAGAGTGATACTGGGTGGAGGTGTGGGGGGATCTGAGGGCTCTGCTTAAGCCGCCAACAGCGACCCTTGCACCTCAGATCTGAGACCCACCCCGGCCAGTCACAAAGGTAGACACAAAGGTGAAGACACCAGTAGAGTGGACCTCCAGGTGGCAATCTCTCTCACAGTAGTGGGAGAGACAGAGAGAGAGCGGGCCACAAGATACAGAATGACCGGAGACTGGTGATCTTGGAACGCAGGAGCAGGTGAGAGAAGAGAAATGAGGCTTGAGGTTTCGAGTCTGGCTTCAAGGTGCCATCACAAAAACTGGGAAGTCAGGAAGGTAAAAAGTGATTGCCAAAACTATGAAAGTGAACTCAAAACCATACTCCTCTGTATGAGGGGTTCAAGGCAAATAAGACAGGGTTTTGTCCTCAATGAGTTCCCAGAGAAGTAAGGACCTGTCAATAAGTAAAAGAGAGAGATGCAAATCCATGGAGCAAAGGACCAAGTGACAGGGTCACTCCCAGGCATGAGGCATCTACAGAAGAGGAGACAGGCCACCCAACTATCAGAAATGTTTTCCAAACTAACCAAATGGAGATTGGGACTCCAGTGTGCAAAGGAACAGAACCATAGAGAAACACAATAGGCAGACAACTTCACAGCAGCAGTGCAAGGCTATGGCTTCCAAACCCTCTGCTGAGGCACCCTGGGGTGCCAGAGTGACTTTACAGGGGGCTTCCTGGGACATTTTTTTCATGGGGACCACAGCGCCATCTGTTGGTCACGGTGAGAACTACTTTCTATTCATATGAAGTCTTTTTTTAAATGGCCACTGAGTTGGTAAGGCGTGAATACTGATTAACTTGTTTGGACTTAACTGATCAAAAAATGTCACTGTTAGGTATTTGTTTTGGCCTACTGAGACCTATGAAAAATTACTGAGTCACTAAGGGAGACATGAATTGAGAAAGTTTGGGAAATTGGGTGGAAGAGGAAGTGGGCAGGGAAGGTTATGAGCTCCGACGGGCCCCTCGTTACAGGTCGGAAGCTGGAATTTGTGATTTCCAGCAATGGAAGCCGCTCTAAATGAATGTGGGTGGGAGAGACTTGGTCAACTTCTGTTTTACAAAGGTGGATTTGGCCTCGAGGGGGGACATGGTGTGGAGCCCACCTTTGGGAGTGGTCTCCTGCGGTGGTCCCAGTGAGACATGATTACCAAAGACTCCTGTATCAGGACAGCCATCAGTCCTGGCTCCTGAGGGGACGGGGAACAGGGAGGGATGACGCCAAGAGCAAGGCAGAGGCCAATATATAAAGGACGCTGGGCCCCCTGGTAAAAAACCCCGCGGAGGTGATGAAGCATTTAAATAAAGGAGTGGCATAATGGATTCACACTTACAAAGGTGAATAAAATGAGTGGGGCCCACCTGTAGCCCAGCAACAAGCGAGGAGGACCAGTCAGAATGACCAAGACATAAATCTCCAAGTGGGAGGCCCGAGGCCGGTCCAGGAAGTGAGGGATCAGGCTCAGCCAGGAAGAAGGAGGCAGAGGAAAGGAGCTGAACCCGCCCCGGGGAACCTCAGACGAGGACAGGATTATAAAGGGCTGACTCAGTCCATCGGCTCTGCGAGGCTCTGTGAGCTCAGGGTCGGCTCCCAGGCAGGGGCGCCCAGAGGCTTCCTTGCCCAAGTGACAGGTGGGAGTCAGAGAAGGCAGTGCTGGATGCTGGGGGCCTGTGACTCTTCATTGTCTCCTCAAAAGAAGTGTCCCTGGGAGTCCGAGCCTGCTCCACCTCTGAGTTAACTCAAACCTCCCTTGCTCTAAGACTGCAGAGCAGGATGTCCCAATGATCAGAGTAGGGACATGTCCCCAGGGACTGCAGAAGCCATGCTTTCTCCACTGCACCCTGCCCAGGGGCAGCGCCTGTGAAAGCCAAGTGCCCACGTGTCCCAGCACAGGCGGGCACTAGGTTTTCCTTGAGCTTTTTGCAGGTTGACAGTCTCAGACACTTGCTGTTGGGACCACCAGCAGCTTCACCCACTGTTTCCCCTGAGCTACCAAATCCCCATCTTGAGTGTAGGACAGAGAGAAAACTGTCACCGAATCCAGGCGCGACCCAGTGCTTGACGCTCAGCAGCTGTCGGGGAAGCAGATGCCTGCATGGGTTCTTCAGTCTCTATGTGGAAACCAGAAGATTCCTTCTGCTGACACCTGGGTGGGGGTGGGGGTCAGCATGTCACCTGGCATCCCGGATCATCCCACCCAGCATCTCTAAGCCCCACCACGTGGTACCAGCAGGTGCCCTTCACTTCTGATGGGAAGGTTATCACCCCTAGTATTTGCATAAAACTTCACTGTGGACAAAGCAGTCTTATGTTTGCCATTTGAGTCTCATAACAGCCTCTTCTATCAAAGAATCTGGCTCAGGAAGGTTGTGGTTAGTTCAAGGTGACACAGCTGTTAAATCACAGGGCAGGGCCTTGACCCCAGGCTGCACCACTCATCCCTCCCAGCTCTTGACAGACACTCTTTCTTCTCTCTCTCTCTCTCTCTCTCTCTCTCTCTCTCTCTCTCTCTCTCTCTCTCTCTCTCTCTCTCTCTCATTACAAAAACCACATGTCCTCTTTTTAAACTACTGGATAATTAAAGAAATATACAATTAAAGAATCACATGATTAAAGAAATCACACATGCACGCGCGCACGCACACACACACACACACACAAATCCCACATAATTTCCTGCTCCAGGTATGTATGAACTGCTATCTGTCTAATAGATCTTCCTCCAGATTTTTTCAGGATTCTTATGAACAGGCCCTAGCATAACGCCTGCCACAGAGTATGTGCTCAATAAATGCTTGCTGCATGAGCTAATTAACCGTCAGACAGACCACTCTTTATTCATAGGCCACCGTGTGCCATTTGACAACGTGCTTGTCCATGCAGCTGTGGAACGTGGACGTACTTTCGTGTGGGTGCCAGCAGGTGCCTCCCAGCAAACAGTCTTTATAGCTCGGTGGCCCCTGGCAGAGACAGGCCTTCTGGAATGAGGCCAGCCAGCCACAGGCTAATACCAGCAGTTCCCAGAATGCAGCTGTGAACTATTTTGGCTGAACTGACTGGTCAGTTGTTTTGGGGTGTTTTTTTTTTTTTTTTTTTTTAAAGAAAACTATTAATTAAGCAAGTCAAACAAGTTTATTTTTGTCTGCACAATACTTCACGGATTTGCCTACATTTTCTTTCCAGTCAAGTGCTTTAAAGTAAAATAAGTCAATTTTTATGTGCATCAACAAATATAAATGAATAACTGGCTGAGAATTTTAGCCCCAGAAGGTGAGGATCAACACATTTGGATTGGAAAGAAATAAGACCTTACCTTTTTGACTGCATGGTGTTGTGAAAACCTTCCACACTGTGGTTCCCAGGGGGCTAATCATTCTTAAAGCCACTCTTCGGAATGTACATACCTAGTAGGATGGGACCGCATTGAAACAGTCCATCACATCGCTGTCCTAGTTCACCATGTCATCTGAGCCAGATTCGGTGCCAGCTACCAAAATTCTGTCGACATCTTGTTCTCCACTGTCAAATAGCAAAAACAAAATGAAATGAAATAAATCACCATTTTCAAGAAACGTATGCTCATCAGAATCACATAGCCATTATTTTCTGGAGGGTGGGAGGAGCTGGACTCTTCTTTTGCCTCCACTTCTGGTGTTTCCTGATAAATTTGGTAAAGAGAGCATTTGAGAGCAAGTGGTAGCATCTACACTGTCTTGAAGACCGTTGCCATCACTGGTGCCTCTTTTCTGTGTGCCACAGCTTGGTAAAGCTTTGGTTTCGATGGGTCAGAAGGATGACTGCGTGTGCCCCAGGATTTACAAACTGATATGCTAGTGTTTCGGTCTCCGTGTCTTCTAACAAGTAGATACACATATTTATTATCATTCATCATTTAAAGAACATCTTGTCTGCTCATCCCTGAATATGTTCTAAGGGATAAGCTTTACAAACATAAAAACGGGAGTACTGTATCAGATGAAACTGTCAACTTATCCCTTACAGCACAAGACCAGCCCAGGAAAAAGAACATCCCACTGTCCAGCCTGCATGCACAAATCCAGCAAAGGATTCTGACTGGCCCTGATGGGTTGCGTCCACCCTCTGGACTGGTCCCTGTTGCAAGGAGATGGGATGCTATATTGACAAGGCTGTGGTGTGTCCTTCCCCATGACCAGAGGGCAGGGTGCTGTCCCTGGCAGCTCTCAGAACTGCATGGAATGGGAGAGGCTGCTGCTTCAGGGGCCTGAGTAGACAAAAACAGGCACCCCAAAGGCAGGCCTGGAAAACAAGCTCATTTGCATTTTTCTCTGTATAAGATCTTTCCAGGAGCTCCTCAAACTACAAATGAGTGTTTGTGTAAATATAAATTCAGGAGATTACACAATTTACATGTAAAATGGTGCCAGTTCTCTCAGGAGGTTCATAAACCAGCTCTGAAGCAATTCTAAAGGAATTGTGACAAAATTGTTTTTAGCATTAGCAATATTACTAGAAAAAAGCACAAATACTCCCTGGGTGCCTGCTTGGAAGGACAACTTTCATTTGAATGTGCCAGTATTCTTTTGGGTGTGTTTTTTTTTTTTTTTTTTTAACCCAGATTATGTGTAAAATTATCTTGATAAAAACTAAATCAAAACAAATATATTAACAAACTATGTATGCAGTCCAGTGTCAGTCTTTTCTTTTAGATCTTGGAAGGTAGGGAAATGAGAGTAGGTGTGAAATCGGTGTGAATAGTTTGGGGTCCCCAAATGTGCCTACTGTCAATCACAACAGGAGCTTGTGAAAATGAAGGATTTCACCCCAACACTCCAGTCAGGTAGGTCTGGGGGCGGGGCAGGCATCATTGTTTTCTGAATACTTGGCAGGTAGTTTAGGAGGCCAGAAGCCACTGCCCTCAGGCTGTGTCTAGGAGAGGGGGGCAGTCTAATGGCATCTAATGGCATCAGAATGTGGAGCACCTGTGACACATACCTGATTCGGTGGGGAGCAGAACTGTGATTCTATGGTTTTTTAAGCTCCTTTTTTAAGAAAAAAGCGACTTAAACATTTTTCGGTCTTGAGATAATTATAGATTCACAGGAGGAAGTTGCAAAAAAATAAAAAGAAACATACAAAGAGGTTCTGGGTACCCTCTACTGAATTTCTCCCATTGGTGACTTCTTGCATGACTAGAGGACATTATCAATAGCGGGAAATTGACATTGGTACAAAATGCTTAATCAGATTTCATCAGGTTCACATGCACATGTGTGTGTGTGTGTGTGTTCAGAGTTCTATGCAATTTTATCACATGTGTAGGTTTGTATATCCCCCACCTCAGCCAAGACACTGTTGTTCCATCACCTCCTGACTGTCTAGAACCATCCTTTTAGAACCATCTTTTATAGCCGCACCAGTCCACCACCACCCCAACCCTAACCCCTGGCAAATACTAGTTTGTTCTCTAGCACCATGATTGTGCTATTTCAAAAATGTTACATAAACAGAATCATATAACCCTTTGAGATTAGCTTTTTTTAACTAACCTAATTCTGTGGAGATTCATCCAAGTCATTGCCTGTATCAATAATTTGTTCTTTTTGTTTAATGGTATATAGTATTTCATTATATGGATGTACCAGAATTTAACCAACCACCTACTGAAGAACATTTGAGCTTTTTACAGATTTTGTCTATTACCCATTCAGGTACAAGGAGCACTCAGTACATCTTTGTTTGTTTTTTGAGGAGGAAGAATCTCTTTATTTATTTTATTCAGTTGTTTATCATTTGTTGTTTCCCCAGTCCCAGGTCTTGAACCAGGGACCTTGGGATGTATGAGGACTGTGCCTGGCTTAAACCACTAGGCCACCATGCGTGCCCAGTACGTGTTTTTACATGAAGTTAAGTTTTCATTCCTCCGGATTAAATGCCCAAGAGTGAGATCATCGGATCAGATGGAAAATACAGGTTTAGTTTTATAAGAAATTGCCAAACTATTGTTCAAAGTGGCTCTCATTTCACCTTTACACAGCAATGTATGAATGATCCAGTTTCTCCACAGTTTCATCAGTGTTAAATGTTATTTTATTTTAGTTTAGCCATTCTAATAGATGTGTGGTAATATCTCATCATGGTTTTAATTTGCATTTCCCTAATGGCTAATAATTTTGAACATTTTTAATGTGCTTGCTGGGCATCCGTCTCTCCTTTTTGGTAAAATGTTCGTGTCCTTTGCTCAGTTTTCATTGGATTATTTATTTTTGTGAATGTTGACTTTTAAGAGGTCTTCATATATTTTAGAGGCAAATCCTTTGTCAGATATAGGGCTTTAAAACACTTTCTCCCAATCAATAGATTGCCTTTAATCTTCTTAACAAGGTCTTTTAAGAAAATTTTCTTTAATTTTTAAAAATGTTAATAAAGATGAATTTCTCAATTTTTGTCCTTTATGAATTGTACTTTTGGCATACTCTCAAGTCTAAGAACTCTGTCTAGTCTTTGATACCAAAAACTGTCTCCTCTTCTACAAGCTTTATGCATTTAAGTCTACATTCCAGTTTATGATCCATTTTAAGTTGATTTTTATATTAGAAGTGAGATTAATGTTTTCCAATGCATGTCTGATCGCTCCGCCCCACTTGTTAAAAAGGCCACCCTTTCTCCATTGAATTTCTTTTGTATCTTTATCAAAAACCAGTTGAGAATATTTGTGTGGATCTGTTTCTGGGTTCTCTGTCCTTTTCCACTCATCTATGTGTCAATCTCTCTGCCAATACCACGCCGTCTTGATAACTGTATGCAAGTTTTGGTCTCTGGAGGACTGATCCTTTCCCTTCATTCTTTTTTTTTTTTTAATTGATTTAATTATTCTAAGTCCTTTGCCTTTACAGATAAATTTTAGGATAAATTTGTCTGTACCTACAAAAATGCTTGCTGTGATTTTATAGGAATTTTATTGAGCATATGAGTCAGTGTTGAAATCTTTACAGAATGAAGTCTTCCAATTCATGAACCTGATATATCTTTCCATTTATTTAGATCTTCTTTGATTTCTTTCATCAGCACAGTCAACAGAATTTTGTTTTAATTTTGGTTTCCACATGTTCATTGTTTCTCTATAAAACTCTGTGTGTGTGTGTGTGTGTGTGTGTGTGTGTGTGTGTGTGTGACTCTTACAACCTTGCTGAACTCACTTATTAACTCAGGATTTTTTTTGTTCCTTGTGATTTTCTATATGGATAACTATGTCACTAGAAGTAGGGGCAATTTTATTTATTCCTTTCCAATCTATATGCTTTTTACTCCTTTCTTTTTTTTTCTGGATTTTTCTTTCTTTTCATCGCCCTATTGTGCTGGCTAGGGAGGGAGAGTAGGTTTCCTTGCTTTCTTCCAATCTTAGAGGAAAGCATTCAGTTTTTCACCATATCAACGTTTCTGCAGATGTCTTGTAGATAGCAGCCCTTGTAAAGTTGAGGGAGTTTCTGTCCCTAAGAATTGTTACAGTGAACAAGTACTGGATTTTGTCAAATGCTTTTTCTACATCAAGTGTATGATCACATATGTTTTCTCTTTTTCATGGTTTATATAGTGAGTTGTATTGACTGATTTAAAAAAATTGAACCAACCATATATACCTAGAATTAATACCATTTGGTTCAATGCATTAAAGGATTTATTTGCTGGTTTGGGGAAAGATTTTTGTGTCTAAGTTCATAAGGGATATTGGTCTGCAGTTTTCTTTTTTTTTTTTTTTTTTTTTAAGGAAAGGTGCTGGTAGGAGATGAAGGCAAGTAGACAGGCAGGAAAAAAGACAGAGGAAAAAGAAGCATTTTACTTTATTTTTATTGTGGTTCACAATGGTTGTACCCCACCTCCACCCCCTAGACCCAAGATGTGAACCTGAGTCCTTGGGATGTACGTGGACTGTGTTCCTTGAGATGAAGCAGACTTAACCACTACTCCATTAGGGCATACCTCTTTTATTTTTTAATTTTTTGCATTGTTTGGGTTTTAGAAAAATCCTGGTTTCATAAATTGAGTTAAGAAGTGTCCCTTCCTCTTTTACTTTCTGGAAGATGTGTAAAGTTTTCTTTAAATATATACTGGAATTGCCACTCAACCTACCTAAACTTGGAGCTTTTTTTTAGGAAATTTAAATTATGGATTCAATTTATTTTATGGTTATAGGATTATTCAGATGGTTTATTTCATCCTAATTGACCTTGTGTAGTGGAAGGAATTGGTGCATTTCTTCTAAGTTCTCAAATTTATTAGTGCAAAGTTGTGTGTATCAGTCCCTTATCTTTTAATTGCTGCAGGATCTGTAGCTGTTTCCCTCCTCATATTGGTGACTGTGTCTGTTTTCTATCTTTATCAGTCTTGTGAGATGTTTATTCATTTTATTGATTTTGTTCAAGGACAAGTGTTTTTGTATCATTCCTCTTTCCATGTTTTCCTGTATTCTAGTTCATTGATTTCTACTCTTTTCTTTATTATTGCCTTCCTTCTACTTGATTTAGGTTTTCTGCTTTTTCTTTTCTAGTTTCTTGAGGCAGAACTTAGATTTTTCTTTGAATAGCTTTTCTCTTTTTAAGGTTGCATTTAGTGCTAGAAATTTCTGTCTCAGAGCTGCCTGAGTAGCGACCACACATTTTGGCATAGTGTTATCTATTATATTTATACTCAAAATATAACAATGTTTGTTTTCTTTGATTCTTCTTTTTTCATTTTCTTGCCTTCTTGTTTATTACTTGAACATTTTTTAAGATTCTGACATTAAAATGCTTGTGTAGCACTTTGTATATATTCTTAATGGTTGCAAATATATACATGGGTCATTTTTCACTGTCTACTGGTATCAATGCTTTACCACTTTGAGTGATTTAAAGACCCATTTCTATTTTGATCCCTTTATTCCACTTGCTTGTTAAATATAATTATCTAAATATATTAAACAGCACATCAAATGGTATTAAAATTTTTCTTTCAGCCATCAAGTGTGATTTCAGAAAACTGGGAGAAGGATTGTCTGTGACATTTTTTTTAACCCATTCCATTCTTCTTTGCTTTCTAAAATTCCAAGTTTTCTTCTGTTATTTCCCTTTTCTTTGGAGAACTTGCTCTGGTTCTTAAGATCTGCTCATGACAAATTTTCTTAAGTTTTTTTCTTCATCTGACAATGTTATTACTTCTTCTTTCCTGAAGGATATTTTCACTTGTGATTGGTAGTTCTCTTCTTCCAGGATTTGAAAATGTGCCACTTCCTTCTGGTCTCCATGGTCTGTGTCAAAAAGTCTGTTCTTTGAATTGATGTTCCTATGGATGCAACATCATTTCTCTCTGGCTGTTTTTTTTTTTATTTATTTATTTCTTCCTCATTTTCAGAAGTTTAATTATGATACAACGTGGCTTGGGTTCCTTTGGTTTATCCTATTTGGAACTCATGCAGCTTCTTGACATTTTTTGCCAAACTGGAGAAATATTCAACCACTATCTCTTCAAATCCAGACAACTTTTAAGTATAATTTATTTTGGAAAAGCACTGCTCTAGAGGGAACTTCAGAAGTCCAAGAACCCCTCAAATCGTATCAAAAATGCTGTGATCAGGCTATTTTCTCAGGGAAATGTCCTCAACTTTCACTAGATTCTCAAAAGATTCCATGACATGCTTTATCGTTAAACCATTGGTTTATTGGGTTATTTTATGTCTTTGTGGTTAAGACCAATAAAAAATGTAGTGTTCTTTCTTTTTACCATATATGTTAAATTCACAGAATTTGTGTCCCCCAAAATTTCCCAAGAATTTTAGAAACTATAATCACTCAGGTGAATATTTCCTGAAATAATATTTTTCTGATAACAATAAAGGATACTTATCTTGTGTATTTCTCACATGTACCAGATAAATAATCTTTTCTCTAATCAGTGAGAAGGGAGTTAAAAACATTAAAGTCATTTGCAGTTTATGAAATTTCTGAGTAACTAAGAATTCCAAGTATACGTTGCTGCTTTCACAAGGTGACTTTCTCCATTAAAACCTGTTTCTTCCTGCTCTGAGCTGGCTAAGCAAACAATCGAGGACATCCCAAACATACCATTTCATACACTGAGGATGTGGCATTGGCAGGGGGCCCACTTGTCATCAATCTGACTTGCTTCATACAGTCACCAGGTGATGACTCATTGTTCCTGGAGCAGACTGGCCCCTGGACAGGTGTACAAGTTGACCCCTCTGCCCCTCACACCCCTCTTTGCTCCCCATTTTCCTGGACCAACTCTTGCTCATCTTTCAGAACTCAGTTTAGGAAGCGTTACCTCGGAGAACCTTCATTCTCTCTTCTCCAAGCAGTGAGCTGAGTGTGTCTCCATTGTCGCCCCTGCTTACCAGATGTCACACTGTAAGCTTATTGCCTAATTAATTGTCACTCCCACCAGACTGTGAGAACCTTGAAGTCTGTGATTGGGTCTTGGTGGCTTTGTGTCCCTCGTACTTTAGTGACTATAACAAGACATGTCCTTAAGCACTGCCTCTAGTTGGAGTTCACAGCTGCCAGCTGACTGATCCTTTCCTCCATTTCTTCATGAATGTCAGAAGTATCTCTTGAGTACCCTCATACAAAAATATGGCAACCAGCTGTTTAGTTCTTCTCCAGTAGTTTTCATCTTTCTTGAATTCTTGCAAATTTTTATTAATTCACTTAAGACTTTTCCCCCCCAAAATCAATATATATAGCTGTTGGTCTTCTCTTGATAGAATGCTGATTTTACCACTTGGGGAAAATATAGACAAAACATGGACTGTCCTCTGCCATTTTCCTTCTTGGTCTTACTACTGAGAATTTTATGAATTTTTTAATAACATATTTGCATCTAGAGATCTGACATTTCCATCAGGTTATGGGCTTCTTGGGGTGGGTAATCTGCCTTACTCATCCCAGAGTCTTCAGGATCAGTACAAAGTGGGATTTCATAAATGTTCGTGGGGTGAAATTTGATGTTAGATCACAGCTATATGGTTCCTTGAGATTGCCATCAGTTGCCTCCTCTTCTCTTCATCATTACATTTTTCTTTTATCTTTGATCCTAAGCCACTGTGGATTCTTTACATTTTAAGGTAATCTTTTTATTCCTCCCAGATACTACCTTGGACGTCGGATGTTTATCGTCATCTCTGAGCCAGACATGATCAAGCAGGTGTTGGTGGAGAGCTTCAGTAACTTTTCCAACAGAATGGTACGTGGTTTTCTTTCTGCACATGGATGGGTGGGGAATCAGTCTACGATGCAAGGACTGCATCTTGGATGTAATAGGGACATGACTGAGTCTCTTACTGCATTTAGATCAGTTCAAGTCCAAACCAAATTCCTCAATTCAAGTTTTCAAAATGAGATGTACAGAATGGGTACAAAAAGATGGCATTTACATTTAAGAAATGCTTCAAGAACACTGAAGCTCAGGAGAAGTGTGGCTAATACAAATACTAAAGCCAGAAGGGCTCTTGAAAGCTGTATTCAAAGCTAGAGGAATCCAGAGGACACAAGTCAAGTGATTGAGGAAGACTGAGCAAAGTTAATAAATACCAGCAGGAAAGCAAAATTTCAAGCCTCTTGCGCTTACATCTCTCCCACAAAGCACTGAAGTCTTAAGGCTGGACAAGGAAGACAAACAATGTTAGGAATAAGGAAGAGGCCCCTTTATTCCATTCAAATCTCCAATACACTAAAAGATGTATGCACTCCATCTTTTTTTTGAAAGTCTGTATCCTTTTTATCTTTAATGAGAAATCCTAAAGAACTGAAAATGGCAGAGTTCAGTAGTATCAATATTTTCAAAAAATGAGGAGATAGAAATGCTAGCAGAAAAGATTAATAATCATTTTATATAGATTCTTAGGGGACGGGAAAGTAAAGTAAATGCATGTGAAATTCAGAGAATCACTATGTGTCCTTGTTTATCGCCAAATTAAACTCATCTTTCATTCTTATAGGAATGGTAAATAATATAGTCACTCTTTTTGTTGGTTATTTCTATCTTACGTTATTTAAGGAACATAGAATCATAGCATGATATAGGTCTGAGGTGGACGTCATTGTAAATGAACATCTGTAGAGACTCCATGAAATGCATCAACAGTTCAGCTCTGCCCTTTACCATATGATTGGCCCCTTTTACTCAGTTTGCTCACTCCTGTGCCCCTTCTCTTCTGGTAACCACTAATTTGATTCTTTAAAGTCCATTTTTGTTTGATTTGGTACATTTTCTTTTCACATGTGAGAAATTACTTGGTGTTTGTCTTTCTCTTTCTGGCTTATCTCACTAACCCTAATTCCCTCCAGTTCCATCCATGTTGTTGCCAATGGCAGGATTTCCTCTTTTTAATAGCAAAGCAGTATTCCATTATGTATAGACAATACCACATCGTCTTTATCCAGTCATCAACTTAAGGTGATTCCAGCTCTTGTCTATTGTCAATGATGCTGCAATAAACATGGTGATAGTCGCCCCTCTCTCTTTTAAAGGTGCAGGTAGGGTTGAAGGTGAGCAGGCAGGCAGACAGTGAGAGGAGGAGGAAGCATTTATTTATTTTATTTAGTTGTTCTTCTTGGTTGTTCTCACTGGCCCCTGGTCATGAACCTGGGTCCTTGGACTATATGGGGGCTAGCTGGGGCCACAGACCTAACCATTAAGCCACCAAGGCACATCACGTGTCTCTTTGAATTAGTGTTTATGTGTTACTTGGAAAACGTGTGCACACCTTCCATATACCAGGCACTGTTTAGATCCTGATTATAAAGAGAGAGAAGACTCAGTCTTTTCCTCAAGGAAAAAAAAAAATCTATTGAGGGAGGCCCAAGAGGAAGGAGAGAGAAGACTCAGTCTTTTCCTCAAGGAAAAAAAAAATCTATTGAGGGAGGCCCAAGAGGAAGGTAGTAGCAGAACAGGCTTGGTGTGTATGACTGCAGTGGAAAACACCGCACCTCCAGGAGGGGGTATGGCACAGCTTATTGGATGGGAGAGACCCAGGCTGAGCCTTCTAGAAATAATCAGTAGCCCCTTTGTCCTGTACTAGTTGAGCCCCAGAGTATTTTTCTCATTAAATTTCCCCAGAATTGATGGTACAATTATTTTACAGGCATTTTACAGGCCAGGAAACTTTTACAGGCATTTTACAGGCAAGGAAACCAAGTCTCAGAGAGGTCAAGTGCCCACCCTGGTCCCATGACTAATACAGGTGTGCCACCTCCCACTACACGTCCCGGTCTTCTACTGCCATGCTGAAACAGCTGCCTCAGGAGCTTGTCTGTATTGTTAGCTTCACTGACTAATCACACACCCATCTTCCAGCCCCAGAGCATCATGCTCAGTTCTAGACACCACATGGCCACTAACGGAAGTGAGCTGGAGGGAGGTGAATACCTGGCCTTCTCTTGGACTGGCCAGAGGAATCGCTGTCCACCACACAAGGCCCCCGGGCAGTGAGATGAGTGATGGCAGTTGTATGTCCATCTTGTCTCCATGTGACACCGAGGGTGTCCCCGAGGCACAAGACCCCAAGAGCGGAGCTGGGAGAGGGCTGCGCTCCGTCCGAAGTGCTGGGGCAGAGGTACACTTGTCCTTCTCAATGTTCCCCACCCTCCCCAGACTAGTCTCCAAACTCCAGAATGTGGTTCTGATTTCCTTCTTCCACTCAACACAGTGCCCTCCGGGTAGAGTTCAAGGTCCCCTGATTAGACAATTCGGATCCGTTACTGGTGCTCCGACCTTCCGCTCACTGCTCCCTTAGGAGCCGGCCCTGCGGTTGAAGCAGCCTCTGGCTCTCCTGTACTCTGTTTTGGAGAGACCTGCCTCCCCGCCGCCCTGCCGCCTTTGCCCGGGCTGACTGCTGCCCCAGCCCTGGAACCGAAGGCAGCATGATGGCAGGTCTGACATTTACTAGCATGATGAACATGAGCAACCGCTGAATTTATTCAACCTCAAATTCCTTCTTTGGAGACTGGGGGTATTACCCACCTCGCTGGGCTGTCGTGAATGAGATTCCCACGTGAGTGCTGCCTCCACACGTGCTCGGCAGGCGGGACATCGGTTGCTATGAGCAAGGTCATCTCCCTCTCTCCAGCCACCCAGACCCTCCCTATTCAGGGCTCTCTCACCTGCCTCCTCCACGGACCCTTCCCTGCCTCAATCCACTGTTGCTTCTCGCCTCTGAACTCTCAGAATGTATCATTTGCCTCATTCCTTCACCTCTGACCCTGCTGTGCTTCCTACAAGGTATGGTTAAACGGTGGAATGGCCTTCACCCATCTTGATTATTTGTTCTACGAGGCCCGAATTTCTTTTTCATGCCCATAGCACAAACTGATAGCAACTCTTCAGTATTCAAAATCTTCTTGTTCAGACTCAGTTGATTCTCCATCATCTCGACCTTCCCCTCGGAACAAGCGGGTGTTGTCTGAGTCTGGAAACGCAGGGACCCTTTCTCTTCCAGGTCCTTCCTACACAAGTAAAAAGACCCATCAAAGATAAAATCTCTAGAAAACCCCAGTGTGTATCATTTTCCATCTGGGAATGTATCCACTCAGCTTTAGCTTTGTTTATGGTCTTTACGCCAATTCCATATGCATGCTAACAAAGCCTTAGTGACTCCCTTCTCTAAAAACTGTCTTTAGAGTGGGATTTTCTCACAGGTTTTTGAAAGTCAAATTAAACTGGGTTCTGTGGTTCTCTCATCCATATGCTTATTTATCTGCTCAAAGAACTCGGGGAGATTAGTGAAGCGTCATTTCTCCTTACCGACACCATGCCTTCCTTCTAATAAGCCATGTTTGCTTAAGTGTTCAGTGATTCAGCTTTATTATACATTCACTCAGTAAACATTAAACGCTTACTCCATGCAAGCTTCCACCAAAAGGTCCCCTGTGATACAGAAAATACCTCAGCACATTAGTTTGATACATTAAGTGAAAAGGAACTTAAATAACACATGGTTTCACTTTCCAACAGTGAGAGCCCAATGCTGCTCTCAAATCCAGGGCAGCCTGGCGGAGAGGGGCAGGCATGTGAGGAGAGGGGACTTGGCTCTGGAATGTGACTTGTCAGCAGCCTGGGAGGCACTGATGGAGCTCACTAGCTGAAGGTGGGGTGATACCTCAGCCAACTCAGTATTGAGCAAACATTTGAAACCAAAAGTTATGGAAAGTCTTTTCAAACGCCAGAGCAGGGGTTTGACCAGAGGGTGAGTGGGGCCCAGGGCAGCAGTGCTTCCAGCACACTTTCCCATGCCCACGTGTTGAGACACTCATTCTGTGTCAGGCCTCCTATCTTGTGAATGGACGCCCTGGGCCTCTCTCGGAGGCCTCAGCACTTTCGGAAGTTGCTCCTGGTGGTACAGCCACAGTTTTCCCTCAAACCCTAATCCTCTTAACGTGTATGGAACCCCAGTGGTCCCAGTATTTTGGTTATTTTTGTTCAGTTTTGATTAGCTCTTCTTTGCTCTTGGACATTCAGTGAAGCCATGGGACCTGCTCTTTTTGTAAGTCTGGGGAAACGGGCTGGGTCCGCATGACTCAGCAGGAATGGCTGCAACCGGTGACAGAACGTCTTGCTCCTGGCCTGTTGTCCGGGCTGGAGTCGGGAAGCCAGGAGAGGGTGAGAGGACATGGGCTGGTGCTGGGCCGTGTCAGGTTGGTCTAGAAGGGGCTGGCTGGGAGCCCTGAGTTCTTTCCGGTGGGAAATGCCACAGGGCACCTTGTGCGATGCAGTGGAGTGAGACGTGTGGCCGCTGCACGTGTCGGGGTCGGATCCCCACAGGTAGACACAGGTCCTTACACAGGCGCAGATCCAGTCCCACTGTACACTCACTAGAGTCACATATGAAGTCATATAATGGATTGCATGAGTGGCTGGATCCCCGGGGCCTGCCCTGGTCCAGACCCGACATGGTCCATCACCTCTCACCACATGGAGGAGTGCTGTGAAACTACACAGCAGTGGGCGCTGGCACAGAAGCCAACATCCCAGGCCATCGGTCACTAGAAACGTCACCCCCCTGCACCTGCTGCAGCAGCCTCTCTCCCCTGCATTTAAGAGAAGAACAGGAATGTACTGGCTCACAGAATGTTTGTCGGCAAGGGTGTTAAGGCAAGGCCTCCAGACGGAGAGAAGACTGACAATCAAGCACGCGAGCACTCGAAGGTAGAGAAACAGCACTTTATTACAAGCACCGGTGCTGGCTCAGGGGCATCGTCACCCAAAGCTGAGCGGCCAGGGGGGTTTAGGGGAACTTCTTTTACACCCTGGGATTCTGCTGATAGCTCTTATCAGCATTTATAGCTGCAGGGGAAGGAATGCTGTGCTTGCCCTTGGTCCTGTAAACAGGGAGTAAAACCTCTGGCAGACTAACTGTTGCCTTGGGGTCAAGGAAGGGTTTTCCACCATAAAGTCACCTCCATTCAGAGCTCCAGGTGGACTGGTCGCCTCTGCTGGGGCTGCAGGGGTTGCTTGCTGACACACCCCCAAATCCCCAAGAGGAAACGGAGGCCTCAGCAGGTTGCAGTAAGATTGCCTCACAGCTGCACCCACAGTTTCTGATCCCCTTTCCCTTAATAAAACATTGAGGCGCCCCCTGCAGGCTCTGGCATCAGGCCCCAGCGCCTGAGGCACAGACTGTGGAGCATCCAGGACCAGCGTTCTGAACCTGGGCTGGGTGGGGGGACTACACACGACGACACACAACCAAGACAAATAAGCGTAAAATAATAAATAAAAGTGCTTCCTCCCTCCCTCCCTCTCTTCCTTCCTTCCTTCTTTCTTTCCTTCCTTCCTAACTTTTTTCTTCTTCTCTCTTTCTCTCTCAAAAACATCCATTATTTCTCTCAAAAAAATTCCCTCCAAAAAACCCCCACATTGAGTCAATTAACATATTCAGATTTTCAAATGTGTGCAGATTTTCAAAAGTTGGGGGCCTGGTTTTTATGCTTGATTTAGGGGAGCTCTAGTCTGTCACTTCAAACCTTGAATTGTTTTTTGAAGGAAAGTTGCAGGCAGGAATGAAGGAGAGTAGAAGCAAGCAGGCAGACAGAGAAAGCAGCACTGTTATTTTTTCACCTAGTTGTTCATCTTGGTTGTTTCCCAGGGCCAGGTCTTGAACCGGAGACCTTGGGATGTATGTGGATTGCACCAGACCTCTACTCTATCAGGGCACTCCTTGAATACTTTGTTTTTAGCTTTGTATTGCTTTATTTTTTGTAAATTATTACTGTACCATTGTGTTGCAATACTGTGTACATTTCAAAGACTAGATTAACACCTCAGTCCATACGCACACATAACCGCCCACCACAATCAATTCCTGAGGAGGGTCACAGAAGGACAGGCCCACAGTTCGGCTCAAGACATTCTTATTAAAGTGCTGGATGCCCACAGAGAACCAAGAACAAGTGTGCAGCCTCTTTGCCTGACCCTTTGTCTACTTGAAAACGGGTCTCTTTGTTTTATGTGAAGCATTGTGATATGCACTGTAATCCCTCCAGCCTGAGCTGGAAATGTCACATCTGGGCTGGGCTGCCTACCCAGTCCCAGAGAGACAGCCCCCTGCAGGCCTCCCATCACCTCACTTCACGTTTTCATCATGGTAGGTAAGCATGGACGCTAACATCTTTAAGGACTCTGGGTGGCTCATGATGCCTTAATGATATAGGAAGAGTGCTGAGTGGGATTGATTTGAAGACTCAGATATTCTTCTGTAGTGGTCTTGCAGAACTTTTTAAAATTTCAAAATTTTGTCAAAATGATTTTCTATTTTTGTGTCTCACTAGACCCTCGGCTCAGCAGGAAGCCATCTTTATATATGTTTTAAAAAAGCAAAATCTTCTCCTTATTTCGTACCTTCTTTACCTAACTTTTGTGGTGGCAGAAGTAGAAATAGGTGTGTAAACAGGAAGATTTATATCTAGAATTGGGGGGCGGGAGCAAGGACAAAAATAAGTCATAGGAGCAAATCTGGCCTCTCAACGGTTGTATTCCAGAACGTTATATGGAAGTCAAGTCACTGGGCCAGTGATTCCTGGCCCTTGCTCTGCTCTTCTGCCTCAATCTCCTTTTATTAAAAAAAAATGTTTAGCTTATTTACTTGTACATCTTGGTTGTTACCTCAGGCCTGGCTTGTGAACCTGGGACCTTGGAATGTATGTGGACTATGCCCAACCAATTCTCTGCTAGGGAATGCCCAGAAGATAAGATTTAACAAGCTCCCTGATGCCTTTCCCCAGTCAGGAGCCCCCCAGGGGATAATGGAAGCACCATTCTAAGCCTGTGGTTTCCTCCTCTGTGGTGATAAAATGCTAAGGACGTCTCAGGCAGAACCGTTCTTGTCAAATTAGAAGATGGCCTTCTTCTACCAGCTGATGCTGAGTTGGCAGATAAGAGTCCAATCTGGGTTCTGCCCCAGCGTGGCCCCGAGCCAAACCCCTTGAGCAGTGAACACACCATACAGCCTTCCTCAGAGACCAAAATCTCAGGCCAGTCACAACTGTGGAGCAGAGAGAGGGAAGACCTCTCTTTATGACCTTTATGACCACCTTCTACTGGCCAAGAGTGAGGGGATGAAAATGACCGGTGGGGACAGCACATTTACCCTTGCAAAGCACCTACATGTAAATGCTGCTGGACTGGAATCTGTATGCAGTCAGATAGCAATGGTCCCATATTGAAAATGGCCTCAGATATAGAATTGGGGTTTTACCAAGTGCCAGAATTCTAGAGTTCTTGTTGATTATAAGAGAACGAGGGCACTGCAGGATGTTTCACATGCCCAGGGGACGAGAGAGAAAGGTGAAGGCGTTTTCTCATCTGTGCAAGATTGTGTGAGAGTTAGAGTTTGTAGAAGTGGCCTGGCCTTTCTGTGATCATGGTGTTATTTCTGATATAGTATTTTTTTTTTTGGCAGCTGCACACACTTCACATGAAACCAGTGGTCAATACCCACACCGTGATCACTGAGGCTTTAGAAGTGTCTTTTGGAGTCTTTAAAAGCATCTCCCTCTACCTGTTAGCTGCAGCTCTGTGTGGCTATTTGAGGAAAGCTGTTGACTTCCCCACCGAGCCATCATGAGCTCACAAAGAAATGAAGCTGGCATTTTTGCATGCGCCAGGTCATAAGAAAACTTTTATTGACGGTGGCTTCCTGTGATGCCCTTTTCATGATCACGGGCACCATTACAGTAAAACGCACCACCTGTGTTCTGCAGCACCCTGGGGAGAGGTGCTGGGTCTCGTGTGACTCTGCCAGGGCAGTCACAAATGACTGGTTTGGCTCAATAAATGGTGGCTCTCTTCATGGGGACACCGAGTGTCGCGGTGTCGGTTCTCTTTAATGACATGCTCCTCAGGATTGTGTAGCTCTTCAAAGTTTAACATTTATGCTGAGTTGATCTAATAAGAAGTTAGACTATTTTAAGAGACCTTAACTGAAAAGACAGGTTCTGCTGTGCAAGGAAGCTTAGCAGCGGGTATTGAGGCCACTTCTGAACCTGCACTACTGGTCAGGACAGCATTCCCTCTAACTAAGGAGAATCACCCCCAAATGAACGAAACGATATGAAAAGCACTTAGTTAGCTGTTCAATCAATACATTGTAATTTTAAACCACATTCCTACCCTTCAAGTCAACCACGTGTCCCAGGAGAACCAGGGACCCTTTCTTTGTCTTGTTTCAGTGTTAGCATAGTACCTGGCACATAGTAGGGGCTCAATCAGTCTTGACAACAGACACCATTCAGAGCTGGACTCGCAGACTCCTAAACCTGCACCCTGTCGAGGTCATGTGAGAGTCTCAAAGAGTAGGGAGCCCCGTTTATTACGGAAGGTGGGGAATGTGAGTCCGAGCTGGTCGGGGCAGGGGTTCCTGAGCGGAGGATGCTCTGATAGCTCTTGTCCCCTTAAACTTCAGAGTCTGCTTCTGAAAACAGCCTGTAGATGATGTGATCTAACCGTAGACCACCTCGCAGAAGCGCTGCTGCTCTCGGTCAGTAGGAGGGGCACCCTTAGCGCGGAGAAACAGTGCTCCAGCAGCGCCCAGCTTGTGGGCAATGAAGGTCCCAGATCTTCTACACACGCATGTTTGCAGGTGCGGTTTCTTGCATCCTTTACTCTGAGCAACACTTGCAATTGAAATATGAACCCTTACAGTTACATCTGTTGGTTTTCATCTGAATGTAGACATCCAGCATTCAAGTCTGTCCAAATTCAACGCTGATGGCTGCTTAGTGTTTTTCAAATGGAGATAATTTCCATCTACGAATCTTGAGTTTTAGCTCAATGCATGATTGCATGTGTTTGCACCCATGTAGCACTCCGGAAGCTTCCTTCATACCTCCTCGCAGTCAGCGCCCTTCCGTCATCCAGAGGTAGTTGCTCTTCAGACATCTGTCAGCATTGAGTCATTTTTCCTGCTCTGGAACTTCACGTAAATGGGGACTTAGCATACATGTCCTTTTATTCTGGCTTTTTTGCTCAACAGAAGTCTGTGAGATGCATCTGTCTTACATGGCAGTAGTTTATTCTTTTTACTTGAATTGCTGT
This sequence comes from Solenodon paradoxus, assembly GCA_004363575.1. Taxonomy (NCBI): domain Eukaryota; kingdom Metazoa; phylum Chordata; class Mammalia; order Eulipotyphla; family Solenodontidae; genus Solenodon; species Solenodon paradoxus. The sequence goes on from RJWH01004419.1 coordinate 71,800, forward strand.
GTAGTATCCCGGTGGAGAAGGACACCACAATTTGGGAGCACCCTGGTGGCTCAGGTGTCTGAGATGCTGGTGTTCACACCATGAAAAGCCCAAGGACCTAGGTTTGCAACCTGGGGCCAGAGTGGAAAACCAAAATGAAGCAAATAAATAAAAAAATGCCTCTTCCTCCTCTCCCTACCTACCAGGCTGATTTCATTGCTGTTTGTCTTTCTTCTTCCCTTCTAAAAAAAAAAATAATAATAGTCAAAAAAAAAAATCACAGTCCTTGGTAGACACTGAGGGGTTCCCAGATTTTACTGTTACGAGTTAAGTTAACAAGAAATTACCAAGAGCATTTTGTTAGCTGGCTGGGGAGCCATATGCTTGCCCTTTTTTGCAGACTGTCAAAGAGTTTTCCAAAATGGATGCGCCGGTTCATACTCTGCTCAGCAGTGAAAGAGAGTTCTAATTGTTTCACATCTTAACCAACACTTTGTCTTGTTTGTCATTTTAGTTATTCTCATGGTTGGGTAATTGTGGTGTCTCATTATAGTTTTAATTTGAATTTATCTGATAAGTAATGATGCTGAGCACCATTTAACCTGCTCACTGGGCATCATCCTTAGATGTCCTCTTTTGTGAGGTACCTCAGGCTGTGCTCAAATTTTTTTAAAAAGGTGTTTGACTCTTAACGATTGATTTACTATAGTTATTATATGCTCTATTATGAGTCTTGTGTCAAATAAATATATTGTGAATGTCTTCCTCCATGCTTACTCACTTTATTAATGAGGTCCTTTGCTAATAAAGTCCAATTTATCAAAATCTTCTTTTATGGTTATTGCTTTAGTTATTCTGTTTAGGAAATCTTGTCTATTTTCAAGGTCGCAAAAAAATATCCTCCTAGTTTTATTGTTTCACCTTTGATGAGCAGGACTGTAATCCATCTCTATTTAACTTAGTAGGACACTGAAGTGGAGTAAGAATGTGCAGGGAGCAGGCCACCTCACAGCTGACAAACTGAGGGAGGGAGTTTGCATGAGGGAAGCACTGGAGAGGCCTAGACTGTACTCGAGAGAGACAGTCCTGACTGACATGTGGATAAGGGACGGGCAAGACAGGCTGGCAGCAGGGAAGCCACCAGGGAGTATGAGATGATGGGAATTCAGCCAGGATGGTGATGTGGGCATGGAGAGAACTGGCTGATCGGGGAGATTTCAGAGTTGTGACTGACAGGATTTTAGTACAGGAAGAAGAGGACACCCCGATTTGAGGGTTGGGTTAGGTTTTTCAAACCTTTTTGACTGTGACCTCCAGTAGGAAACACATTTCATGTCATGGCACAGAACACACGCACTCACATGTATCTTGAACAGAAGTTCAACAACAACAAAATACCCTTTGTGATACACACCTCTGTATTTTCTACTGTTCTAGTCCATGTTTCATTCTTTTTTAAAAAAATTATTTTTATTTTTACACATTAAAATAAACTCCTATGTGTAGGTTCCCCATTCCTCATATATATGTCAACACACCCTGCCCTCCACCACATCACCAAGTGTTCATCCCCATTGTCCAGTGGGCTCCGCCACCACTTATCCCCCGACCCCATCCCATTCCCTGTTAGTCACTTCAGTTCTATTGCAAATTTCCAAGGGTTGGTTTTGTTTCATCTGTTTCTTTGTTTTGTCTGTTCACATTCCGCTTATGAGTGAGGTCATCTGGTATCTATCTTTCGTCTTTTGACTCATTTCACTTAGTATAATCCCCTCTAGTTCCATCCATGTTGATTCAAATGACAGGGTTTCATCTCTTCTCAGGGCTGCGTAGTGTTCCACTGTGTATATGGACCACATCTTCTTTATCCATCCATCTGACGTTGGGCACTTCTCCTTGCTTCATTCTTTTTGTTAAATGCTGCTTGTCATCCACCACATTGATTTCATGACTGGTTGTGGCCTGTAGTCTAGAGAATGATAGGAGGGGTCTACACTGGACTCATGACATAGGGTGGGACTGACTGACAGGAGTCTAACACCCCTGTGTCCCTGGGTCACCCTGTCCTGAGACCAGCATCCCCTTCCTGCCCCAAGACTCACAGTCCTTCCCCCATGAACCTTACTGGTCCTATACCCATTCCCTCAGGGAAGACCCCTCTGTACTTTTCAGGGTCATTCAGTAAGTCAGATCAATTACTATATGTAGATGGGCATGGGGAGCTGATCCTATGGAACGGGCATAGAGTTTCAGGTTTGCAAGATGACGAGAGTTCTGTGGATGGGCAGTGGTGATAGCTGCACGAAGCCTAGTGTAGTCAGTCCTACCAGACTCTGCACTTGCAAATGGCTAAGATGGTAGCCCCCACGTTATGTGCATTTTGCCACAATTAAGTATATAGATAAATAGATATAGGTATAGATAGATACATACATAGAAAAATGAATCAAATGAGTTACCAGGAGTGATCTTCTGGCATGAAGTCTCAGGGTTGAAATAGTTCTTAAAGATCATTTAGACCTAATGTCAACTCCTAGACATTCAATCCTCCTGTGCAGTTTCCACAAGGTGGGGTGCAGTCTCCAGTGATGGGGCGTTGGGGCTCATTGCTTAAGGCGTGTTATTTTATCTTTGAAAATTCTGACTTTTGACTACTGAGAAGCTCTCCTTGATACACCAGAAGTTTCTCTGAAGTGTCCACAACTGAATCCAGTTCTGCTCCTCAGTGTCACAAAACCCACCTAACTTCCCTCTCCCATGTGAAAGGCGTTCATTACGGATGTTTTGAGTAAGTGCTAAGTACCACAATCAAATCTTCCAGGTTTTCTCTTTGCAGCCAGACAATCAAACCCTAACAAACAGTTGCTCTGTTATTTCATGTCTCTCACCACCCAACTGTTCATCTCAAACAACCAAGGTATGGCTCTCCTTCTTACAGTATGACATCTAGAAATAAAAATATTATGTGAACCAATTCCTTAGAAAATTTTCATCAAAAATTGGAGAATTCCAATGGAAGCTGTGGGCTGAGGGGAGAGGTTTGAGGCTCTGCTGATATTGCATGGAAGGATGGGTCCTCCAGGTGCAAGATAAAAAACATGGTGGATCCAATTGTTATATCTGAAAGAAAATTCAATCATTCTTGACTCTATTCTGTCTCATCAGGACTTCACAAACCACCACCCAGTTTTCCTTGAAATTAATGCTTTATTACACATAATGTGGCATAGAGTTGGGTGTTTGCCAATGTGTGTGTGTGTGTGTGTGTGTGTGAAACATATCATCTCCTTTGACTCTGGAATCTAAGCAAATAGGTTATGATTCAAAAATTCTAAAAAACCACAGTTCTGTCTAGTGACCATGGCCCGCCTAAATAATTTTGTTCTAAATATAGAGAGGTATTCCTTGCAGAAAAATATCCCAGCATCGTGGTTCTAATATATAATTAAATCCTCCCTAGATACTTTGCAGTTATGTTTTATAGCTTATTTTGAGTGTTCATATTTTATCAGAAAATTATAATTTTCCTCTAAATAGGAGTTTTTATAGGGCTTTTGAATTATGATGGCTGGCTTCATGTTTCAACTATAATTAAAACAGCGAAAAGAAATAGCAAAACCATATATCACATGTGGTTCCGAAGAGCGCTTGATTCTCCAATCCCCTCTCCTCCCCATACCCAGCAGTCCTGGGGCTGAGGGCACTTTTACCAACTGTGAGAGCCCCAGTTTTGATCTCTTGATTGGAATATCTGGTTTTCGAAAGGAACAGAATAGCTTGGGAAGAAGGGATGAGGAGACCTCATCCTTTGCCTGCTTTCTGACCCAGCTTCAATGTCTCATCCTCAGAGAAACCGTCTTGATTATTACACCCATATCATTTTCTCCTCTAGCCCTATTTCTCCCTTCATAACACTCATTTGCTCCTAAACTGTACTGATGTCTGTTTGTAAGTTTATAAGCTTACTGTCTGCTTCCCCAGCAGATTACCAAACCCATGAGGGCCAAAATCAAGCCTTCTTTATTCACCATTCTGTAGCCACCTCCATGATAGTCAATGAGTGTTTGTTGAAAGAGAAAAACTGAGTGAGGGATGGATGGGTAGGTGGCTAGATGGCTGGATGGGTGGATGGATGAGTAGGTGGATGGATGGATGAATGGATGGATGAAAGAACTAACACAACATTGTGACAGGATATTCTTCTGGAAGTAGCTCTGTTGGAACATGTTTCTGAAGGATTCTCCATCCTCTGCACTTTTCTCCCCACATGCTTCTCTACTTCAACCCATCCACACACGAAAGAGCTGAGCACACAAACCTGTCAACTCCTGGCCCCACCTAACTGATCCAGCCACACAAAACCCCTTGCCCCAAAGTTCAGGCAAGGAAATCAATCCCAGCACAACTAGTCCATCTCTGAGTAGCCTGCTGTTTGGTCCTCAGGGCACCCTCGCTCAGTAGAGGGACGGCAGTGCACACACACAAGTGTTGGGTTATTTCTACAGCGATGACCCCAGTATAACTGGGAAGGTCCAACCAGTCAGTCTTAGCCATCCATTCCCCCAGAGTCCTGGCCATCAGTCTTTAGACTACTGTCTGGGAATCTTGATTTTCTTCTGAATCTTTGCAGGAGAAACCTCCCCACCTGTTGGTCATTAGTGGACTTTTATCAGTGTTTCTCATGGCCCTGTGTTACCATCCTGGTGTCCTAATCCTCTGCTTGTCGCTTTCCATCAGGTGTTGGGTTTGGAGTCGAAGCCGGTAACTGACAGCATCCTGTTTTTACGTGACAAGAGATGGGAAGAGGTCAGAAGTGCCCTGACTTCGGCCTTCAGTCCTGAGAAGCTGAATGAGGTTAGACCCGGGCGTGTGACCCTTCCTTGTGGAGCAGGCTCCTCTGCAGTGTGATGGAGGGCTGGCCCACTGGCCTCCTAGTCCAGGTGACGCATCAAACTGTGCACATCAAATTGTGCACACAGCTCAGGATACCTGGGGTGTCCACCATTTCTCCAGATGCCATGAATCACAGCGCCGATGGCGTGCAGCGTCCCAAGACTCCACCCCGGGAGCAGACAGGGGCTCCTCATGCTTTCATGTACCATGCATGCCCCGGGGATCTGGTAAAAATGCAGATTCTGGTTCAGTAGGCCTGGGGAGGAACCTGAGACTCTGCATTTCCAGCAAACTCCCAGGAGAGGTGGATACCTCTCCAGAGTGAACCCCCAGTTTCCTAACATGGACCTAAGCAGAGAGCTGCTTAAAACACAGATGAGCGCTGAATCACTTCTGAAGGAGGGAAGAGATGGCCCCAGGTGACTGGGGAGGACAGAGCACATGCTCCTGGCAGAACTCCAGGTGGGCAGGCATGCCAGCTTGACCGTCACGGCCGAGTCAGAGAGAAGTGCTGTGTCTACCACATGGCCCAATACTTTAAGAGCTGACCCTGTCCTCCATTCACTCAGTGGCCCCGCTATTGTCCTGCTTGGGCCACATTCTTTCACACCTGATCCTCATGAGGGCCCCTCCATGGCTGGTCTGGCTCTGGTGCCTGTTCTGAATTCTGCAACCATTGGGCACTGAGCTCATGGGCCTTCTGATGTGAAGTGGCTCAGGGGGCTGCCTCCCTGGGGCTCCCTGGTGCCTGGGCCACTCCATGGCATGCGACCATGCAGCGACCACTCAGCCACGCACCATGCCTCGCTGTCCCGAATGCCTGGGCTCAAAGTGGCCGGTCTTCAGTCTAATAAATGACAGGCGGTCTTAGCTGAAACTCAAGAAGTGTCACTCAGACAGTCCAGGTTAATCCTCAGAGGAGGAGAGGGCGCCATACTTGACAGTGAAACTCAGAGCCCCGGGGTCCTGCCCATCTTCAACCAGATTTAGATTTGTGTTCTCACAAGCAGTCTTGGATGACTGAAGGCAGACAGGGATGACCGCTGTAGCCAGGCCCAGCTCGAGGGCCTCCTGCTGGTTCCAGCACTTAATCTCACCGCATCCCTGCGAGGTCAGCACCATCACCACCTTCTTTGTGCAGGTGGGGAAACGGAGGCCAGGAGAGACTAGGTGAGGGGCTCCCCGCCACACAGCTGGTAAATGACAGGGCCAGGATTCAAACCCAAGGCCTACAGAGGAGTGACTATGGGTGACTGAGACGTAGATGTTTTACAGGTTTCCTGGTGTGATTCTGGTAAACATCTGAGTGGAACACATTAGTGCGCTAAGCCTGCCCCTCTTGTCTCATCAGCTCAGACACCTGGCTTCCCAGGATCTCTGGCCATGGGCCCCAGAAGTCCCTACATCCCTCCCTTGCTTTATTTTTCTCTGCCGCACTCTCACAGACTAACATTCTATTTCTTTCACTTGCTTTTTCCCTATCGTTAGCTGTGTGGCACTAGGCAGATAATAGGCACTCAGGCATGATTTGCTGAATGAACAGATGGATGGAAGGATGAAGGAGCAAAGAGCCAGGAGACTTCTGAGGATATATGTTGAGACTAAGCTAAAAGAAAAATATAAGGAAAGTAGTTTTATCAAGAAAAAATTAATTAAGAGGATGCTGTAAATGGCTGAGAATTGTCAAGTCACAAGCATATACATGTAAGCACAGAAAAGCAGGCAACAAAGACAAAGGAGAGGATGAGGCAGAGACAGGGGAGGAGACAGATTCGGGAGAAGCTCAGAGAACCAGCCCAAGATTGCCTTCCGCTGGGTTCTGGGTACCTGCGTCCATGTCCATGTTCAAACAGCTTTGAAATATCACCGTCTCCAGTCCTTTCTAATTTTGTAAGTAGCTTTGAGACTTTTAGTATCAAACTTCAGGGTTTATTCTTCAACTGTAGATTCATCTTTCTATGGAATTCTGTGGCTTTTCCCTTGAGACCTTGACACTGTCTTTATTTGTGTGGCTATTAGTCTGCTGTGGTCAACAATGCTTGAAAGTTACTTTAAAATCCAGCATGATAGCATGAGTCCATATTTTTATTTACAATAAAATTGGTTTTTGGCTTAAGTCTTACCAAGGATAATCGAGAGAGAGAGAGAACTGGTGAAATGTGATTAATGCATCCCTCATTCTGGAAGAAGAGACCATTGAAATCACAATTCAGTGACAGATGAGATATGGGGATTTATATGCAGGGATTGCAGAGGGGTGCTGGAAAAACAATGGATGTTTTTATGAGGGACAATTTTGCCTCTCAGGATTTCAACCTCATCCCCTAACGGACTTTTTTTTTAGGGATGACCAAAAGATATATTTCGATTTTCAGTCTTTTGCTAGATTCTTTACCAAAACCTAATCCTGGGATTGTGTAATACTTTATTACGAGTCAGGAAGTAAGTTGACTTAATTTCAGGAAACAAAACTGGGGTTTAATTCTTCACTAGGGGAAAAATATAAATAACAGGGTTCCCTAGGGACCCAGGTTAGCACTAGATTTATTTTAAAATGTTGTAATTCATTTGAAAGAGGGAGAACACTTTACAATCTATATAGTTGTGTATATTCCTCTAAGCTCTCCGGACCTGAAAAATATTAAATCAATTGGAACTGGCTCCAAAGACGCTTCTAAGGTTGTGAAAGTCAGCACAGAAGTGGCAGGTAACCTTCAGTGTAAGCAAGAATGAAATATGTCTTTAGGAGAAAAGCATCTCAGCTGTGCATATATGCTGATGAACTTTCAACCATAAATCACTACCAGGGGAAAAAGAGGATTTCAAATCACGATGACCAAAAGGCCCCCTTGGTCATGGAATTCAGCAAAACACTACACACCATCTTCTTAGAGTTCACTAAGTGCCTTAGCAATTAAGGATTTGGGAAAGACCTACAGGAAAGAAATCTGTTTGGTGTGCCCTGGTGAAGTGTGGTTGGGTCAATCGCCTCTGAAGGACACAGGCCACGTACCCCTGGGTTCGTTCGAGTGCTGGGTCCAGGGGAAACAACCAGTGTGAACACCTAAATAAAAATAAAATTAAATGCTTCTTCCTCCTCTCTCTTCCTACCTGTCTGTGTGCTTGCTTTCATTCCTGCCTGTGCCTTTCTGAGGGAGAGAGGGAAGGAGAAAAGAAGGGAGGAAGGAAGAAAGGAAGGATCTGCTTAACTTCATTCTGGGCTCAAATAAATAACTCAATAGGTGAAAACATAGGTAGCTCACATCAGAGTCATCTATTGAAAGAACAAGCATTTGGACACCCTTGGAGATGACCTAATGCGGAATTCCATTTTCAAGTGCCTCTCTTGAAAAACAATCTCCAGGTTAGATGGACCACAGATCCACCCCAATAAGGCCACTCCTTTCTTAGTCCTCAAAGCCCAGATGTGATGGACATTTGCTTGATCACCCACATGACTACACTGGTGACCCACATAGCAGATACAAGAGCACTGGCAGCTTCTAAACGTGAGCGTGAGGCTGGCTGTGTGTGTCACTCAAAAGTAAATGAGCCAATTGTCTCTCTGCATTGGGACTCAGCTCAAGCGAAGTCAGACCAGCAGGGAAAGCTGGTATCTTTCACAGTCACTGAGAATTTAACTCTCTGCCTAATTCTTCACGTTCATCCAGATGTTTCCTGTCAGGAAAGCTCAGTCAATAATGTATGAATCTTAAAGGCAGAGGCAGATGTGGTTATTATTCCCTCTAGACCTTTCCTGCCTTGGAGAAGACATATTACTCAAGAATGACGACAATTTTTAAAAATTTAAGTTGATCTCGTCAGCTTCTAAGTGAATGCATAGTGATGATCATTTCAGCGCAGAAGTCTTTGCAGAATTATAGTCATCGTCACAGCTTAGTCCAACCTTTCCATTTTCATTGTAAACTCTTCAAACAATCACGCACAAAGCTTCTAAAACAGAACCCAGTTTTCCAATTACGTTCAAGCCAGCAGCTTCCTCTCGGCTGCATCAGCCTCCAGCAGTCTATTTTTAATATTTGCTTTTATGTCTTAATCCTTCCAAACAATAAAAATGAAAATCATTAAAACCAAGTGTGGCTGGGCTAATAAATACTTCAGATTCCAAAAATACATTGTCCCTGCCTGACCAGTTGCCCATTTTGCAGAATGTCTGGGAATTTATCTAGCAACAAGAGACCATTATCCTGAGACACAGTTGTATTCCACTGACACCTAATCTCCTAATTAAAGTCGGTATAATGATGGACTGTTTAAATGCTGGTTAAAATGTTCCCTTTCCATTTGCATTTAAAAGAAAACACACTCCTCATCACGGGTGTCCCATCCTGCTATAATTTGGCTTTCCTTACCGAATCATAATGTCACTCCAGCTTGCCACCCATTAGGTCTAAAAGAGCATCTTACTGTGTCTCCCAGCTTGGCTGTTGCCTGGCAACAGCAGCCGTCACCTCCTCAGCAGAGTAAGTTCTAATTGGTCACAACTCTTGACAGGAGCCACTGACTTATTCGAAGTGAAGCTTGATTATTCACCTAGATGGCTAGAGCTGATATGTAACAGCAGGACATTTTGCATAAAAATAAGTCATGGGTGTTTTTAATCTCTGGGCCGCAGGAGGAGGTTACGTGTATTGATTTTATATTTGTAAGTCACCAGCTTAGAGCACTTTAAGGAATTAATTTTTTGACTTTTAAGCCCACAGTATGCTTAAATACCATCTGCCCTTCCCATTTGTTGACCCTTATTTATGCAGAAAATCCTCCTCTGACACCATTTCGAGACATTGCCCACAGGTCTAAGAGTGTCACATGAAATGAAACATTACATTCATAAAATTCAGCCAAGAGTTATTAGTTCCTGTCCTGAAGGAGTCTGTAATGGAGAAAGCATCAAGGTTCACACGTTCCTACATGATTACCAAGAAGAGGAAGATGGCAGCTGCTCACACCTCTACAGAGGTGCGGAGACCACTCTGAGCGCTGGCGGGAGGGTGCTGTAACGGCGGAGCTGAGCCCTAAAGATTTTGCTGAGCTTTGACAGAGAGAGAAGGTGTGATGCAGGTGGAGTGAGTGCAGGAACAAAGCCACTGGGCCACAAGCACATGTGTGTTCCCTAACAGAGGAGCACAGCTTGACCGGAAGGCAGAGCGCGTGTGAGGGGTCAGTGAGGGAAAACTGGAGAAGGAGGGAGAGGTGCGCAGAGCCTGCAAATCCAGGCCGGGGGAGTGTTTGGTGCAAACTTCACTAAGGAGTGGGGAGCAACTAGATACTTGACAGTGGGGGAGTCAGTATGAGTTTAATGTGGAAAAATGAAAAACCATTCATTGTGGGGATGGTGCGCTACCCTCGATGGCTGCTGCAATTATTAACTAGATGACCAGCTGGACACCTGACATCCTCTGTGCGAGCATAACCTAAGGGGGAGACGACAGGCCCAACATGGAAACTCTCTTCCCAGGCTGGGCTGCTAGACTGTCACCCCCAAAAATCATCCTTTCGAAACCTAGTAGCATGACTGTTTTTTGCTGATTATAAGTGCAATCTATGTGCATTATAAAAAATGTGGAGGAAAAAAAAACCAAAAATAAAATTGTCGCTCATTAGCTTACAAAGAGGATGGCAGATGACAAACAGCCGACAGTCTTTTATTAAGATCGTGGGATGATAGCATTGTGTGTGCCTCTCACGCATGTATTTGCACACGCCACCTCTGCCGGCTCGGCTGCAAATCTAGAGGAATAACTGCAGAGCTGGCGGATTGTGGAGAGATGATTGCGAGAGAGCTTTTGTTTGTATGCGACTCGTGTAAGAGTAAATATTCCATAACCGCCTGTGTATAATGCGAAGGAGAAAACCTGAAATGATGGCTGTTGGCCAACAGACAGATCATGCACCACCGTTTTGTAATATTTTCTCTGCATTGCTTTTTAAAACATTTTTCATATTACATGCCCCATCTCCTATCACATTAACCTAAATAAAAATGTCATTACCCATTCAGTTCGACAGACAGCAAGCAGAGTGTGGTCGAAAATTACAATCAGGCCAGTCGGCAACAAAGCGTTCTCCCACAAACACACAGATTTGCTGAGGGTGGGCAGCTGGTCCAGCCCGCCCCCCCCCCCGCCCCCACAAATGCGCACTTTTTCACTGTACAATTGAATTCAGTATGGGTGGGCCCCTCTTCAGACACAGGCCGTGCTTCTCAAGAGTTGTGTGTAAATCAAATTTTCTGTTGCATCTCATCGCTGTTGCATTTAGGAAGCTTCAAGCTTGCGAGCTTAGAGAGACTTCCTTTCAAACGGTATTTCTTGTTTTCGCCACGTGATTGTTCCTCTGAAATGAATCTAAAGGATATTTGGGGATATGGGATTTTCTTGGAGTTCAGTTGTCCCACTAAAGTTTATTAAAAGAACGGAAGGAACGTAACCAGCAATGTCAGCCACAGAAATTCAGCCTATCTAGTGCTGAGTCCTCCCGACAAGAAGCTAGTCAGACTTAGGGAAATTCACGTCCCGGAGACCATCTGACGTGACCCACGTACAGAGATCTTTGTGCTGACAGATTATTCAATGGATGGTGTGTGTGAGTATTCAGGAAAGAAAGCCATCGTCATTAAGAGTCCACCCAGAGTTACCAAGAATAAATCAGGATGTCATTCTCGTCTGCACTTTGAGTGACTTCAGGCTAGGTAGATGAGGTAAATTATGTCTCTATTGCGGCAAATCATTTGACAAAATCTTCCCCAGCTGACTTTTTGATGGAATGCTGCCTGGTTAATATGCACATAGTTTCGTGCACAGCTGGCCTGTTTGCCAGAAACAGTGATGAGATTCAGTCTCTGTCACCTACAGACAGGGCCTTGGGCTCTGTGCTTGAGTCTGCACGCCTATGGCCAGATGTCACACTTACCAAAAGTCAGGAGGAACAAGAGGAATGGCAGGGCTGCAGGGATGAGGAACCCTAGCCTCCAAGTCCTTGAGTCTCAGTGACAGAAAATCCTTTACCCCAAGAGGTCCCTTTCCAGATACTCCTCTGCCATCTCTCTACGGGGTGTGTTCTGCTCTGAACATCTGCTCACTGGCCAGCTGTCTCGCTGCCCACCGGTGATGCCCAGGTCACTGTCCCTGCTCAGCAGCCCAGGCAGCGTTGAGCTTGGCCCACCACTCACTCACTCTGCTTCCTTCCATGAGGGCTTCCACAGCAAGCAGGTGGGCCCCTGGTGATACAATTCTTTTCTTTGAATGCATTTTTTTAAATGGAAGTAACCTTGATTTATAGCACGATGAAAGTTTGAGGTAAGCAGGTTCACTCTCTATCACATATACCATTACACCACCAAATTTTAATAACCTTTCATAGCCACCCACTGGACCCCACACCCCTTGCTCCAACTCCCCCCCGCACACTGCTCTGTCTGGTAACCTCAGTTCTGTGTTAGACCAGATTAGATTTGACACAACTCTGTCTTTACAACAGGCGGGGCTGGCTGAAGAGAGCTGTGGGAAGCAGGGCTCCAGTAAAGCCACATGTGGCCTCCTACATCTGGCCAACAGTCACCTCAGCTGTCACACTCTGCCAGGGTTTTCTAATAACCTGAATATTTAAGGGCTGGGGATTGTTCTGCACAGAGCACATGGCAGGACATTTACAGCCATAAGTGTAAGCGCAGAGTTCTTATCATGAATGGGTCCTAAAAGGTCAAAGAATCAGTTGCTCATGAGAAAAGGACTTTGTGATTTTTGCTGACCTGAACCTCAATATTTGCCTGTGGTGTGTGTCTTCTCACAAGTTGACATACACCTTGTGACTGATGAGGGGGAAATGATCTAGTTGAGATTTCCCGGAAATTGTACCTGAAACACTATATTCCATTTGTGGAGTTGCCTCAGAAGAGAGAGAGGAGAGGGGAGGAGAGAGGAGGGGAGGGGGAGGGGGAAGGGAGGAGAGGACTGGAGAGGAGAGAGAGAATGCAATCACTAAGAATGGAGATATGTGTACAAACCACGAGGTAACGGTAGCTGAAGGGAACGATTGTCTCAGAGACAATGGGTGATTAGAAGCAGCACTTGTCTGAGTGTTAGGAGTACTGTCACTCAGAAGAAAACAAATGAAATCATGTAAATGCAAGTTGGTGCAGCCACTTTGGAAAACTGTGGAGATTCCTGAAAAAAATGAAAAATAGAATTTCCATACAATCCCACAATCTCACTTCAAGGTATCCATCTGAATAACATGAAAATATTAACATAAAAAATATATGCACCCCTCTGTTTATTTCAGCATGACTTACAATAACCAAGATATGGAATCAACAAAAGTGTCCATCAATGGATAAATGGACAAGGAAGATCTGGTATAATTATACAATGGAATACTACTCAGTCATTAAAAAGGTGAAATCTTGACATCTGAGGCAATATGGAGGGAATTTGAAGGTATTTTACAGAGTGAAATAAGAGAAGTCAAAAAGAGAAAGATAAATATTAGATGATTTCACCTATTCTGGAATTGGGGGAAACATTACAAATGAACTGATAGGATAAAAACTAGAATAAAACTTTGGAGCTTGATAGCTGAGCTGAAATTATTTTTTTTTACCTTCCTTTCTTGGATTTTGTTTCAATAATGTTTAAAATATTTATTGAGGTAACTGTGATTTACAAAATAATTTAAGTCCCTATATGCAGGTTCACCAGTCATTAAATATATGAAAACACACCATGCCCACCACCAATTTACCAAAAGGTCCTTCACCACCATCCATTGGACCCCATCACCATTTGTTCCTGTCCTTTATCCACTTCCCCACTTGTAACCTCACTTCTGTAGTCAATGTCCAAGAGTTGTTTTTTGTTTTGTTTGTTCATTTGTTCTGTTACTTTATATTCCACATATGAGTGAGATCATCCAGTATTTGTCTTTCTCCTTCTGTCTTATTTCACTTACCATAATTCCCTCTAGTTTCATTCATGTTGTTGCAAAAGACAGAGTTTCATCATTTTTAGGGCTGTGTAATATTCCACTGTATACATAAACCGCATCTTTATCCATTCATCTGACAGTGTGCACTTAGGTAGTTTCTAATTCTTGGCTGTTGTAAATTATGCTGTAAGAACCATTGGTGCATATATATTTCTGCCAGTTACTGTCTAAAATATTTTTCATGAAACCAGTGAGAGACAATCAGAGGGAGTCAGATTCTTCCTCTGTGTACTGTCTAACAAATAGATTAGCATTTTACAGCTTTCCTAGCGGTCCAAGACTCTAAGAGCAAAGGCTGGATCTTCTGTCACCACTGAAATTCACTGGTCATTCATTCTTTCAACAAATAATCACTATGTGCTAAGCATGGTGCTGAGTGCTGGGACCACAACCATAAACAAACAGACAAAAGTCTCCTTTGTCCTCAGGAATTTATATTCTAGTGTCAAAAAAGAAAGCCCTAAACACAGGTAACACTTCAAAATATGTTTTCCATAAGAAATTCTCAGGATAATGTATCACAGCATATTGCTTTAGCCGTGGTGTGATTCTAGAATGTGCTCTAAAAAGGACTATCCTGAATGATTCTGACTTGTGTTTTCAAGCAGTCAGGAGCGAATACAAGGTCACGTGGGTGCCGGGTCACAGCAGTGGGTGCTCAGAATGAGAGGTACCGTGTTTTGCCATGTTTAAGGCACACTTTTTTGCCCCAAATTTGCGAGGGAAAAATAAGGGTGTGAATTATACATGGGTAGTACTAATTCCAGAGCCACAGAAATATTTTTAATTCTTTCATTTCTTGTGCCTTGTATCTGTTCTTGTGTTTTGCTATTACTTAAAATTATTATTATTTAAATTTTCTTGTACCATAATACATTAAAAAACAATGCTAAAATTCCTTTGTAAAACAAAAAGCAAGTATCTAAATATGGACAAATAAAATTTGAATTAAAAAATTAAAACAAAAGATTTTTGTTCCTGAAAGTTTGGACCAAGGCGTAGGTGTGCATTATATGTGGCAAAATGTGGTAAATTTGTTGATGCTGTTAAAAAGCTGCATGAATGTTCACAATACCATTCTCTTTGGTGTCTATGTTAGAAATTTCCTGTAATAAAAATTAATAGAAATAAAAATAAATTGAGAAATTGTCCTGCATAGACAGAAGAAACCCCTTGGAGTCAAGGGTTCCCCGATATTTGAAGGTTTAAGCAGCTTAAGCAGAAATAACCACCCATCAGAAATGCTGTAAAAATAATGTTCAGTGTGCGCGGTGGAGAAGCGGTCCACCGCCCCTGGCCGGCGCAGTCCACATACACCCCTTGTGGGGAGTGGGGCAACCAAGGTGAGCAACAAAATGAGATAAATAAAAATCCTTCTTCAAATGATTTTTCCTACTGAATAAGAAGCAGAAAACGATATCTTAGGTTCCTCCGGATACTAAGATTCCATATTCTAGCAGAAGATCGAAAGTATAATTGGAACCAAGCAAAGACGGATTCAGGCTAATTCCAGAGATGGTACATATGGATTTTGGTCTGTTTACTCTCTAATGCCAACCAAATGTCATGCAGCCGAGTTCTGGTTCTCATTTCTGTCTAAGCACGTAATGATCATTTTCATAATTATCTCACAGTATTTACTCTAAATCCTTTCTTCTTTTTGCTCCTCCACCCCAAAAACAGATTGCATAAATGAAAATAACGTTTACAGCTCTTGTCTTCCATGATCGTTATGAATTGTAGAGCTTATGCTTGAATCCTAACTGTGTGAAAGTTCCCTTCCAAACAAAGTCCATTTCCCCGGCCGCAACACACACCACCTCTTCATCTGCAGCTAATTTAGGTATGCTCCCTGCATGATGTCCTAATTAAGCCTTTGTTGTCTGCTATCAGATGACTCCCCTAATCAGCCAAGCCTGTGACCTGCTCCTGGCTCATTTAAATCGCTACGCTGAATCCGGAGAAGCTTTCGACATCCAGAGGTAAGCGCGCCTGGCTACATTACAGATGAGAAATCGCATTAGCGAATTGCTGCTTCTTGTAACTCTACATAATTACCGGACAATTACCTTGGGACCAGCAAACGATGGAAATGCTAGAAGCTCATAAAAGCATGGGTGGATTGACTAATAAAAAACCAAAACACGGGCACCAGGTGAAGAGACTGTAAACAAGACTGGAGGAGGTGTGCACGTGGTGGGGGGAGGCTTGAATGGCCAGTGGGTGGTGGGTCGACACACCTGGGCAGACAGGACAGGGGCCTGAGGGGAAGTCCATGCACTTTCAAGAAAAAATGTGATTCACCTCGGCCTAGAAGCCAGGACTTGTGGTGGACACCAAGTGAAATAATGTCTGACTTTTCTCCTCATTGTCCAATGTTAGATGACTTACCACAGGCAAGGAATAACCTGGCAGATCAGCCAGAAACTGACTGATTCTTATCATTGCTAAAAAAGAGTAATAATAATAGAATCATCACCAGCATTTAAATTCTACCACATTTTTGGTAAAATCCTCTCACACACATTCTCTCTGATCATGAGATGCCTATGTATGTTGGCTAAAGATAAAAAAGGGCTTAGATATGAGAAAAGCAAAGTAGATAACTTAAAACTCTTCCACCATTAGCATCAGATGAAATCACCTAGAGTCATCAAAACTTTGTTTTTGTGGTCGCAGTGAAATACATAATCAATTGTAGAAATGCTCAAAATAAATGAAGTCATCTAGAGATCTCGCTATTCCTGAATGATAAATTGTTGGTCATAGAACTTATGAAGAGCTGAGTGCCAACATCCAGCTATGAAGATGAACCTTTCAAGTAGAAAGGATATGAGAACCAGCTGTTAGGATTTTTGAAAATAACTTAATCTGACTACTCCTTTAAGATTGAAAAAAAAAAAAAAAAAAAAGAACCATTCTAGTTTCAAGTAGCCATTTGAGGGTCGGGGGTCAGGTTTTCCAGGGCCAAGAGGTTAATTTGGGGCCACTACTGCCAGACACTTCTCTTCTTGTTTGCATCTAAAGTACAGCATGTGTTTTCTATAATAATATTCACATGTTCACAAAGCATGTCCCAAAGTTAGTCTTGTATTTATTTGAGGGTCAAGAGCCCTTGTTTTCATGTGTTGCTCTTAAAAAAACTGCAAAATCACTAGGAGGAAGAGGGGACCCAAAGGAGTTGATTGGTAACCCATCAATCAGTTTGCTGTGTATCAACTAGTCATTAGATCCTGGGATGAGCTCTGCAAGGCTTTGGGAGAAATGCAAGAAGACTTGGGTCGACTACTTTCCCTCCATCCCCAGGGAAAGAAATTCAGTTGAACTTCTTGGTATTTGACTGCGTCTGGTGGATGAAGGCTGCTGATGCTTGCAAGGCGAGCAGTGCTGGTTTCCCCAACTCCGCAGTCGGTCTCTCTTTAGATCTGCTGCCTGGCATGGTTTCACGACCCCTCTCGACTTCTCTCGTTGCTGCTCCAAGGATGTCACGCAGCGGCTCCTCTCCCACCACCTCCCCTTCAGAGCAGGTAGACGCTCAGGACTGTGTGTGACGGGCAGGCGATGGCCGGGCCCGTGGGCATCCCTGTGGTCCCTCTCCCTTAGGTGTTACTGCTGGTGCATGACTGACGTGGTTGCCAGCTTGGCCTTCGGCACCCAGGTGGACTCCCAGAAGGACCCCGAGGACCCCTTCGTGAAACACTGCAGGCGCTTCTTTGCATATTCCATCCCCAGACTGCTCCTGGTTCTAATCTGTAAGTACAGCTCCTGCCAAGGGCAGTACGACTGGGCACGTGGGGGACCCCGCAACACCACAGTGGCCCTGCAGCTCACACCCCATCTGCTAGTGCCGTGTTCGTCTTCTGAGAAAGGCCTTGTCATCCCTCCCTACAGAGAGAGGAAGGCAGAGCCAAGACTGGACCCCAGTGCTTTCCTCTTCTAGGGCACAGGTCTCCCCTCCAGTCAAGCCCTCTTTGGAAACTTCTCCTGGAGCCCCAGTTCCCGTACTGGAAATCGCATGTGATGGACGACTAGCCAGCTACCTCATGCTATGGAGACCAATTTGTTTTTATTATAGGGCTCGGTTTTTGGCCTCTGGCCAATTCCAGTATCTTCTTGCTCTTCTGGAAATGTTGGAGGACTGTGATTATTGTCATTGATTATCACCATCATTTCTAACCATTCTGCCAGCTGGCAAATTCTATTCATTCCCCGGTCGGTTTCATTCTCGTTTCGGAATCCATTTCCGTGGAGACCTCTTTCCTCTCTGTCCTCTCGTGTAGAAACTGTAGGACTATGGGGTCAAAGGTGCCTCCTCCTTCACTTCTCACCCCGCTCCCCCCGCCCCCATTCCCTGCAAAGCTGATCCCGCCTGCCAGGAACTCAGGACACCTCTCCAGGGCCAGGCGGGTCCCTTGGCCGTCCCCTCCCCCTCAATGCTGCTGCTCCCTTTTAAGCCTCCTCCTTGGGGTTGGCTCAGGTTCCCGCTGAAGGGGCAAGTATCCTGAGACCTCCTTTGGTCCAGAAGTGTCCCCTCCAGCACAGCCCCATACGGAGCTGTGCGCAGCGGGCCCTCCACAAACGCTGAGACTCAGCTCAGGTGAGCACCCCTGGCAGGCTCAGCCTGAGGCCCAAGCCACCATCCAGGAGGGAATAAGCATCCGTGACCCAGGTAACCCTGGGAAGGAACCCACAGAGACAGTGTCCTTGTCAGCAGTTACAGTGGCAGCGCTTGGGGACACTGCAGGACATAAATCTAGGGACAGTTATCCAGTGGGAAAATGCAAACACCAGAAAGTTAAGAAAGTAGATCAGCTTCTCCCACTTGCCAAGATGTGAAACATGGCCTGTAATCTGTTCTTTCTTCATGAAACACAAAGACCTTGGGCCCTTGACCCAGGCCCTGGAAAGTGAATTTATAAGGATGACATTGACTTCATGCGGGTCGGATGGAAGTGACAATTCCGTTGTAGAGACATTCATCAAGTGCGCACAATGTGCGAGGAATGGCTGGACGTCAAAGGCGGAGCGGGGTAGAGCTATGCCGCGAGGAGCCTCGATGCAGGGAAGACAGGCCTCCTGATGGCACCAGTCCAAGGCCAGGGCTTGCTTCCTGATAAGACATCAACAAACCCTGGTTTGTCATCACCCCCTTTCAATGCCGCTTTTGTTTTTCTCTTTCAAGTATCATTTCCATCCATCATGGTCCCACTGGCCCGGATTTTGCCCAATAAGAACCGCGATGAGCTGAATGGCTTTTTTAACAAACTCATTAGGAACGTGATTGCCTCGCGGGAGCAGCAAGCAGCAGAAGAGGTAACGTGTTTTAACAGAACACCCTGTTGAAAGGTAACGGAAGCTAATTTGGCACCGATGTCTCTTTCCTCTCTACCCTCCCAATCCCACGCACCCCACCACACTGGCCTTCTGCACTTAGTTTCTTGGGGCAGTAGGAAGACAGGACCAAGGCTGAGGAAGGACAAACAGGAAAGAGAAAGGTGAGGAAAAGTGGGATGGGACGGTGGGGAGAAACCCAGAGCATTCTGTCCACACTAACATGGGAATAGAACTAAGTGGGCCCCAAACTCACAGGCGTCTCCATTTCAAGCACCCCGACCCTGGCACAGGTGACAGTAAACCCTGAAGAATGTTCTAGGTGAATGTGCCTCATGTATTTTTCCTCAGCATATTCTTTATATTGGTGGAGTTCACAGCATGAACAGCCTCAGTACCAGAAAGGAGCTCAGCCGATGTCAGCCGATGCTGTGTTTTCAGCCTGCAAGGGGGCGGTGGAGGTGGGGGGGACAGGGGGTCTCTTGCAAATTTGCTGCCTGAGGGTCCTCTCCTGCTTCATCAGAGATCTAGAGATTTCTTTCCTCCCGACACATGTGCACTATGCTTGGTCCATAGTAGGAATCGAGTAAACATTTGTTGCTTGAACTTGGCAGAGAAGAGAGAGAGGAATTTTCTATGCGAAGGGAAAACATTCCAATATGGATGCATTCCTGTTTGCATCATGCAATCCAAGGGCATTGAGAAAGTGGTTTCCAAGAAAAACCAGGGCCGACATGTCCCTTCCTGGATTGACTTATCTAAGATGTAGCTTGAAAGGTTTTTCTCAAAGACAAGGTGGTTCAAAGTGACAAACCAGGAAAGGACATAAGGTCAAGTGCACAGCATTGACGGAGAAGGAGATCAGCGGTCCATTGGTGGCTGGGTGCATGGAGCAGCCTGGGGAAGGGGCGGGGGGCAGGTGGCCCTGTCCTGCCCAGCTTTGCCCTCTGCAGCCTGTGCAGCAAAGGGTCTGAGTCCAGAGGCAGATAAGGTGTGTGCAGACTCCCACTCCTGGACTTGGCCCACTGTGACTTTAACTCGACGTGCATGGGGGTGTGGGACACATCAGCTGACTGGTGATCGGCCATCTCTATGGCCTAAAGGAACAGAACCATCTTCTTTCTTTCCTAGTCATGATCAACTTTTATTTTACATAGAGATATACAAAGCCTTTGCAAAATCATGTTTTTTTTTTTCCAATATCTTAGTTACAACACACATTTCTTTATGAAAGTATGTGTTAAATCTTTTTGCATAAGTGGGAAAAGTGAAGGAAAGGGCATAGAAAAAGATTTCAAAGGTAATCTTCCATGCTAGGTCTAAATATTTGACATTTATTTCCTTTTGTGGAAAATTAGAGGTTTATAACTTTGTATCAAAAGTGTTGTGCATCAATTTAATTAACAAAGCAGCAATGTCAAATACATTATTTGGGCATCAAACTTCCCTTTCTAAATATGATCAGATTCACCTATTTCACACCTATTATATAATGGTTTAAACAATAGCCATCAAGCTCTTTAGTTAAATCATCCCAGATCTGGATTAAATCACAGTAGTACCAGTATTTTCTTTAAATCTCGATGCACATTTTGTCTTTAGAATGCAATATTTAAAGATGTCTCCTGAGAATAAGCTTCTGTGTGTAGGAAGATATTCCACTTGCTATTGATTAGGTCATTTACTAATTCCCTACCACAACAGGAAATACTGTCCATAGGTATAGTAAAAGGACCAGTAGTGGTCTGAGTGATGAGCTGAGCCACTGATAAGTGGCTGTAAGATCTGGGGACTGTGAAAATCACCATCATGAATGGAAATGGTCCAGATATTGACAAAGATATATAAGCCTAAGGAAGCCACCTGTGTGGTGGAAAGATAAAGGGGTAGATTTGGTAAGGCAGACTCTAAAGGAAGCCATCCATAGGGTGAAAAGCATGACATGCAAATGGAGTGAGAATCTTCCAGAGATGGTGAGGTTTATGGATGTGCTTATAGACACACTTATGGTGAATCCCTTTGAGAATCCAGAAGCTCATGTGGTGGTGAAGAAGAGGAAGGAGAGCACGCTGACAATGAGTTGCAATCAGCCATCTGAAAACTCTCCTTTATGTTCAGAGCGTTTGCTGTGACCTCTCAACTCCAGCAGGAACAGTGAAACTGGGAATACTTACCCAGGGCAATGACTGGACAGTGAACTTAATCTCACCATAGACTTGAGTCTTTAACAAGCTACAGATGTCTCATGAATGAATGATCATAGATTGAAAAAGTAGCTCAATTTGAAAAAGTTGCAAAAAAAGGAGTAAAGCATCTTAACACCAAGATTTGTTACAATCATTGGAGGATGTCATCTTCTGGCCATGTGGTTGGGTATAGGTAAGATCTGCAGCACTGAGTACAGGATTCATCCTAGCGCCTGGAGAGGCTCTGCTGTGCAGTGTGGACATGGGTGCCAGTGCTGGTGCCGCGACCCAGGAGCTGGTGGTCAGCCCTGTGGACTGCAAAGGCCATGTCTGGGGGCGCGGCCAGTTCACGTCAGAGCACTGAGCCACAGAGCATTCATATGAACCCAGGTCCATGTTATTCCAGAGTAAGGATGGCACCTGGGGGAGGAGAGGGGAGAGCATCTTTTTCACAGTTCTTTATTGCCACAAAGGCTTCCCCACAGTGATATGCACCCCCCACCCCACCCCACCTCCCCGGCCTGAAACCCACTGGCTGGAGAATCCGCCCAAATATTCTCCAACTGTTGCACCCGAATGGCTTACTAAGAGGTGAGGGGTTATTAAAGATCCAATTACTGGGATGGCCTCGAGGTTTTCCTTTTATAAACTCCAGAGCTATTTGTTTCAAACAGTGAGTTGATCTGAGAAAAACCTCCCAACCACAAATCCAGGGCTGCCTGTGTCAAGTCAGAGCTCTACAGTTACTAAGAAAACTCACTTTAAACCCATCTAAACTCTGCAGACATTCCATCAAGCAGATGTGTGTTTGCGCAGTGGAAAAGGCAGCACAGATGTTAAAAGGTAAATATTTTTCTAAGCTCTAGCCGATGGGCAGATTAGACACCTACATCTATCAGGGTGCATATTTTTCTTGGATAGAACCATAAACCAGCACTGTTTCCATCCTAAATGGGCAGTGTTCAAATAGTGTCGATGATGCAGGGCAAAGAAAAGAAACCCACTGGCAATAAAGCTCCTCTCTGGCATGTGGGCCCTGGAGAGCGGTCCTTTCCTCCTGCCCCAGGAGCTGGAGGTTGAGACAGATTTCCGCAGTGCCCGATGGTCCTGGAGCAGCCTGTCTGAGATGTGAAGGAGAGGCCAGGAGGCCAGCTACTGCTCTGCCCCTGGGAAACTCCAGCAGTGTGGAGGTGGCTTCATCCTCCCTCCTGTCATTGTCCCCACCACAGACACTCCAGCAAAGCCACAGCAGGTGATCACAACTGTCTGCCCCCCCCACCCCGAGGAGTTTCACCTGTGCCAGCCGAGAGCCCTAGGGATGCTCTGGGATCCAGGCTAGCACCCACATGTGCCATCATACCCTGTCCTACCTGGCTCTGGCCCCTGGCACCAGTGCTTGTGGTGGGGTCACAGTAGCCACCCAAATGTGGGCCAAGCAGCAGGAAAGGAGCTAGGTGTGTGAAACTGGTGTGTGAGGATGCCGTGGACAGTAAGAGGTGCAGGACACTGGGGACTGGCCTCTTTGCTCTCTGGGTTCTGGATGCCCACAGGCTTAACCATGAGCCCTGCTGGAATCCCAGCAGACACCTTCCAAGGTCACAGAACTGGGAAGCAATAGAACTGCGAAGGTGTCTCCATCCATCCTTGTTCCAAGTGGCCTGTAATTGCAAACCAGCAGAGCCTACCTCAGCGCACTCCTGCATTGTGCTACTGCACTGCATTTTTTTTTTTGGTGTGTGTGGTAATATTAATAACTTACCTCACAGGTGCTGGTACAATTCTAGGCAGAGGGTGGGGGATAGGGTTAGGTCCCATCCTGGAGACGCTTATGCTCAAATGAGAGTCAAAAGCAACCCCACTTGAAATACCAACAGTCTTACAGATGGAATTAAGTGCTGGTGTGAATGGGAGAGATTATTAATGCAATAGAAATGCAGAAGCCAAGGAATTGAGAAAAGGCTGCAACAAGTAAGGTACTTGGAAATGGTCCTCTTTCTCTGTAACTGTTTTTGATACTCTTCCTTTTGCTGGTTTAGTCCCGGATGCGCTAGAAAGGAGTAACTTGCTGGTCGTCCATCACCACAGTAGCAGGCTTCCAAAAATAAGGATGTGCCAAGGATACACTCAGCACCAAGGCGTCACATAATCGCTCCCGTTGCTAGATTTTGTGGTATAAATACAAAGAATATGCAAGTTGCTTATTAGGAAGGTAGGGAAGTGGTTAAGAAAAACAAAAGGCACCCGTTGCTCAGTGGAGTAGGGAATGACTAAGGGGAGAAAGGGGGACAGAGAAGAGGAGGAGGTTAACGCATGCAAAACAGACAGAGATTGAAGAGGAGGGTCACCAAAGCTAAGGCCCTCCCTGCCGGGCGTGTGGGAAACTCTGGGTTGTGCACTAGTGAACGCCTGAGCACCAGCTTGGGTTTAAATCCAGGGGATGTTTTCATTGCCTTGCTGTGGAAAACCAACCAAACGATGGTGCAAGCATGGATCAATTAGAAAGCTAAAGTTCCGGTTTTCCGACTGCTCGCAGCTCCCGGGGACCAACGTGGCGAAGCGGTGTCTGCGGATCACACATACACTCATCGTGCATCTTGTCCACTGATCTTACAGCAACGAGGCTCTGCCGCACGTGCTGTTCTGCCACTAGATGTGTTGTGGTTTTCCTACAAAAGCGGCCTTTCGGAATCGGTCTAGAGAAACCGGCCTTGTCCTTTTGCACAGCAGCCTCCCCTCCTGCCGTTCACTGCACTGCAGGCTATGAACGGAGGGACACCGGGGGTTCCAGAGTCGTCCCATCTCCGATCACCCCACACAAGGACCCTGATTTCTCAAAAGCTCTTTAAAAGTTACATATGCATGTTGTCTTCTTCCGTGCTCCCTGGGGCTCCAAGGCCAGAATGTACATTTTCTTCTTTTGTCCCTTAGAGGAGAAGAGACTTCCTCCAAATGGTCCTGGATGCGCGACACTGCACCACACCCCTGGGCGTGGAGCGCTTCGACACTGTCAGACACATCTTCTCTGCCACCCAATGCACCGCCAGCCCCGCCCCGCAGCGCCCTGCAGGGCCCGCGTCCGCAGCACTGACTGAGGATGAGGTCGTGGGCCAGGCCTTCCTCTTCCTCATCGCTGGCTACGAGATCATCACCAACACGCTGTCTTTCGCCACCTACCTCCTGGCCACCAACCCCGAGTGCCAAGAGAAGCTGCTGCGAGAGGTGGACCGGTTTAACGAGGAACACGTGAGTACGCTTGTCTGCGTGGCAGCCACTGGACACTGGGTTTTCGTGTTTGTGGAAGTCAGATTTCTTTGGAATAACCGCCGCCGGCTAGAATCACACCTTAAGTTTCTCAGATGGAATAGGGCCATTGCCCACCTTCTCCATCTCTGAGTTAGGAAGCACAATTTAATGTTCAGAACAACAGGGAAAAAGAGAAAAAGGAAAGGAAAATGGGACATCCTCCTTGCTGTCTGGCTCTGCACGTTCAGGAAGGAAGGTGTGAGCCAGAACCAGGGGCGTGGGACTGGGCGCCCCGCCAAAGAAGGCATGAGGATCGGGGGAAGAGGTCGGGAAACAGAGCAAGGTGAAATCAGGGGTCACTGTCAAGTTCAGACTCTCAGTGAGGCCCTTCTTCGGTGGACTTGAAACATGCTTTCAAACGTATAGACATAGGTTACTTTACCACCTCATTTTTTCCCCTTGAGATAACTTCTGTGCATTGCTTTGGCTTTTAAGTTGTGAAAGAAAATGTTTTCAAATACATGGCATGAAAGGCGGACCGCCGCCCACAATCATTTCTCTTACATTCTTATGCCACTGCTGTCGCAGTTTCAGGAGGTGGCCGGGTCTGTGCTGGGAACGTTGGACTTCTTTTTCATTGGGAAACAGAAAGACAGAAGGAAATCATTGAGACTCTGTAGCTTCTGTTAAAGGTTTCCTATGTTACACATCTTAAACTTCCACAATGTCTATGTCAAGTATATCTCAATTTTTTTTTAAAGATTTGTTTTCATCTCTTGAGCTGGAAACAGCTTCCCGGCAAATTCCACCTCTTTATCCCATTAGGAAGTAGCTGCCCCGGCAGCCTTCCTCCTGCTAAAGGCCTCCACTTTGGTTCATCATGAGTGTATGGTCAACTTCAAGTTCTGCAACATTATGGCATCCGCCCAGGCAGATCGTCCCAATCCACTGCTCGTTCATTGATTTTTTGGAGCCTAGATGGAAGAGTTTATATTTATTCTTATTACTGCTCCAGTCAGTCAAAATAATTTTGAATCTTGATTCTGCCATCTGTCATATTAGCAATTCCTCCAGCTTTGTGTCATCTGAGACCTTCAAAGCATTCTCCTCTTTCATCCAAGTCATTGATGAAAATGTTGAACAGGACAGGACTTCCTCCAGGTTGACATTGATCCAGTTGTCAATATGCTTTGGGCGTAGAGTCTCTACAAGCCCTGACTCCCACAACCCACGCCCCACTGCCTCCTGCTGTATGCAGAGCCATGTGGCTTCTTTTTTGTTTGCTTGTTTGTCTTTGCATTTTTATTTGGTAATTATTCTACACATTAAAGTAGTTTCCTATGTATAGGGTTCCCATTCCTCATATATATGTCAACACACCCTTGCCCCATCACATCACCTAGTGTTTGTCCCCATTGTCCAGTGGGCTCTGCCACCATTTGCCCCCACCCGCCCCATTCCCTGACGGTCACCTCACTTCTGTTGCCAATATTTCAGGGTTGGTTATGTTTCATCTGTTCCTTTGTTTTGTCTATTCACCTATGAGTAAGGTCATCTGGTATCTATCTTTCTTTTTTTCACTTGTTTCACTTAGCATGATCCCCTCTCATTGCATCCCTGTTGATTCAAATGACAGGGTTTCATCTCTTCTCAGGGCTGTGTAGTGTTCCACTGTGTATATAGACCACATCTTCTTTACCCACTCAAGGGAGTTTCCAGTTCTTAGCTACTGTGAATAATGTGTGGCTACTTTTAATTGAAGAGGGAAAGGGGGACACACACATTATTGGGGTACATTACTTCGAGAAAATTAAGGAGAGCTAAAAGGCCTATCTGTTAAGACATATTTAGCGGCAAGTAACAAAACCCCAACCTAAACTGATTGAAGTGAAAAATGGAGGCCTAACTAATACAAATAACTGAACAACCCAGGAATAGAAGGGACTTCAGGCGAATCTCCACACAGCTTCAAAGATGTGCTCAGGTCTCAGGTGCCCTCCTCTTGGCCATGCTTCCTTAGCATTGCTCTCTCTTCTCCAAGACCCGCACAGCCTGTCAAGGATGTTTGCTCTCGAAGCCAGTGGAGAAGAGAGTCTATGAAAAATTCTCTGCATGAGTTGTGAGGTTCAGTCTGTGGAGAAGGCTTCAGTCACTGCCCATTCTTAGATCAACTATCATGGCCAGGAGACTAGAGGCACAGATGGGTTTGCCTCAAACAATCCCACCTCAGACTCACGCTCACGTCATGAGAACTTGGGAGAGCACTTCCAGAGGAAGCTTCAGCTGCTGTCTCTGGGGACAGTGAAGGCAGTAGAGGAAATCCTGCCCTTTGGTCTGGAAAGTGAGTCAAATGAAGGACTTCTAAGCATCTAGAAAGTGACCAATCATATGGTAGATATGGCAGGGCCTTCGAGAGGAGGCGACAGCTTCTAATCAAATCATGATCCTGACCTCTAGGAAAAGTAATTGCCAATTGAAAAACACAAGGTATGTCTATTAAAAAATACCATCCTTCAAAGAAAAGCATCCAGGGCAATAGAAGGCCGCACATGGCAAGTCTAGAATAGGTGGCATCTGGTAGAGAACAATGGGACTCGAGGAATCTGTCTCCCTAGCTGCCATCACATCTGGTTGGTTATGTCATCTTCCAGGAGGTCATCTTCCAGGAGGACACAGGGACTTCCACTCAAAGGTTCTCACGTACACAACCCCTTACCTCCAACATGGTCTTAACGGATCATGACCTCAAGGACAGAGGCACTGTCTCACCAAACCCTGACTTCCGTTGACTCTCCCCAGCCTACGATGGGGTATTTTCCCCAGTGAACCATCTCCCAGGCTGTGCAGAATGTTTCAAGGCACTGAGGGCCCATGGGCAAAGAAGCAGATGTCAGTAGGTCAAATCTTTCAACTTTAGTTTCATAAAACCTTCTGGGAAGAGTATTTAAAAACGCAGATTCCAGGGTCTTGCCCCTAGAGGTTCTGATTCCTTAGTCTAGGTCAGGGACCAGGAGATTGCATGTAATAGACATCTGAAGTAATTCTGATACAGATGGTCCCTAGTCCATTTGAGAATAAAGCCGTAGATTCTTGGGGTGCAGACCCCTCTTCTAAAAAGAGGGTCCAAACCCCCACCCTGACTCCTACTACTCAAGCCTTCCAGTTCAATTCCTTTTTCTAGACCACAGTTGAGATTATCTCTGAGGGACAGGAATACACAGTAGTCATCTTTTAAAAAAATCGGTAGTCACAATTGTGTTCATCGTTGCGTAGTCTTGCATATGGTACGTATTCAATGAATATCTGTAGGTTCGCTCTTTTTATTTTCTGTTCTTTTCTTTTTTCTTTTTACTATAATCAGAGTTCTGTTAATATGGGCCATCTGTCAGGACATGGAAATGCAGATTAGATGTTCACACATTAGATATTTTCCTGAAAATATTCCTAAAAATTTGCATGTAAAGTATAACTTGTTATAATTTTCCTGCTGGTTCCCATTCAACAAATATTTCTTGAGTGCCACTTAATGCCAGACTCAGGCACCAGCCCCTGCACCGAGTGTGTGCTGACCTCACTCTTCAGTGATGCCCCTGCAGAGCCTCACAGACCCCTCACACAGACTAATCCTTCATCTGTCAACGAGATCACTGGTTTGAACTCTAGAATTTCTCTTCCCTGTACCATATCTTTTTGCAGAAATGACCTAGGAGACTCCCATCAGAGCTGGTCCCTCCCCCCAAGAAAAAATGTTCATATGTACACGATATCCACTAAGATTGTGGACGGCGATAGAAAACTCAACCCAGGGTGACTCAGGTTGTTTGTGGGGATCATATGACTGAAAATGCAAAGAGTAGTGCTATCTTCAGGTATAGTTTGAAGCCGGGTTTCCAAATCTTTCATGGGACCCACGTTATTCTCTCTCCCTGGTCCTCAGCCGCAGCTGTGCTAGGCATACTCCATTCTCAGACAGGATCTCCCCTAATGGTCTTAAGATAGCTGTGTACCTGAGCAGTCTGAACTGAGAGACAACATGGAACCCTTTTATGTTTTCTCCAATTATGTGTAAAGTGCTCTGATGAATTACTTTTCGTTTTCCCGGGAAGACGTCAAAGAGGGATCACTTTTAGGCATTATCAAGCTCAGAACTTGTTTCTGATCTGGTCGTTTAAACCTTCAGTCTCAGATCCATTAATGGATCTGATCTCTGGCCTGAGGAAGCTGCCCTGAAGAGGGGCTGTGGTTTTTCACCCTCCTCTGGTCTTCCTTCTGCCCCTCCGTGACCCCTCCTCCCCAGATTGGGGTCCATGTTAACAGGCCCCCAAATCCTGTCTAGGTGGGACTGGTCTCAGCACATCCCCTGCTGGTGTTGAGACGCCAGATTCAGAGAGCTCCTGGGGCCTCCCCACTGCACAGCTCCCTGGTTAGGGGGCACCAGCTCCTGCCATTCCTTTTTGGTGGTGGGGTCTCCTGATGGCAGGCAGCCCTCTGGAGCAGGTTCCTAGCAAGACAGAGCATCTATGCCCACTAGCTTCCACGGTTCCCAAGGGAGACACACCTTGACCACACCATTCATGGCGGCTCCCTCTGCTGTCCTTCCCTCCAGTCACCATGCCTTTGCTTCAATAGCAGAGAATGACTCTGCAGCATCATTGGATGACCACCTGGAGAATGGCACACCAGCCCTGTGGACATCTGCCCACTTTCTATGAGTGATTCTGTCAGAGGCCCCTTCCTGGGCTGGGGACAGGAAAATGCTCTTCTCTAGGCTGATGCCAAATTCTCCCTATATCCTTCTAGTCTTTTCATAGACTGAGGGCAGGGGTACCAAAGTGCAGGTTCAGGTTCCATGAAGAAGCAAGAGTCTCAGTGCGCCCTGGTGACCTAGGTGCTAAGTTGGCTGCTGGACTGTGACCATGTAAAATCCAATGATCTGCCTGTCACCTGTGGTTGGCAGGTGAAGGGACAGCCAAAATAAATTAATAAAAGTGCTTCCTTCTCTTCCTTCCTTCCTCTCTTTAAAAAAATGAAGAGTCTTTTTCCCTGGAGTCTTAAAGTCTCCCAGAATCAGACTGATAAGATTGGGCCATGTGCTTTCCCATCAACAAATCACAGGAGGGGCCAGGGGCTGAAGTGAATAGTCTGCTCTGATTAGCTTAGACCTGGGCCACACCCCATCCCTTGAGTTGGCGTCCAGGTGGCGTCTCCTGAAACACTCAAATCCCTGTTCCTGGAAAGGGGTGAATGGCTGCTGGGTGGCCAGAAAACTGTGTCCACCCATGTGCGTAGAATTTGAAGCTTTGAAGATTTGAAGCTCCCGCTTTAACATTTCTGGTTCTGCACATTCAACTCTCCTCTGAACTTTTAAAAACCAGTTTCCAAAGTCAAAGACACATGTCCAAGAGCATCCAGTTCCGCTAGCCCTTTTGTGCTCGTAAAGGATGTGTGTAACCAGCTCTCGGGCACTTCCGGTAAACCCTATGGCCACTTCAGCCGAGTTCCCTGTGCTCTCCAGAGAGCCTGTCTGTGCTTCCTCATGGGCGAGGGGGGAGCCAGCTGGCAGGTGACCCTAGCTCATCCTTTATCAGTCAAGATGTGAAGTTGTCGGAGGTGAAAGTCAAGAATTCAGGGGCTCTGTTTTAACAGAAGGAAACTACTGACATATGTCAGGATATGAGAAGGTTTTCTGTCCCTAGTGAGGATTGTCTTGATAAATGTTTCACAGCTCGTACCTTCTGTCTGGTTGGTCCCCATCTCCACCACTCACTTTGACCCAAGTCACTTGATTGCCTTTCTCCATTCCAGGCACAGATTTCTGTCCCAGCTTGTAAAATGGTTATAATCCACTTTCTAATCAATGCTTCTAGCCTGCTTCATTCCAGAACACATGTTTTCTTCCAAATCACCCATCTTTGGACATTTGTCTGACCTCCTGCCTCTCATTTCACCATCAAAATTCACCTTCCACCCTTTTTTTCTCTCAATAGCTTGACGAACTTTCTCTTTTCCCCCATGTTTCCTTCATCATAGTGAAAGTGAGGTCATCTCATTGAGTTCAATAACAAAGGACCAGGGAAAGTTTGTGTCACTTGTAAAGCTGAGAAGCCACACCAATTATTTAATAAACCTTTGTAATGTGGATCCTCCATTGTGTCTTCTAATATCTAATTTTGAAAAAGATGAGAGGGAAGAAAGTAGCTTCTTTCCATATAAATTGTTTTTGCTATAGCTTTAGCATTTTATGTTGAAATTATTGACTTTTGATCTGGCGAGACCATTTTCTTTTCTTCTCTCTGGTGCTGGACTGTGCCAGTCAGAATTTATGACCCATTTTCCTTCTGCTTAATTGTTGTTATAAATCTGCTGTGCAGAACCAGTTGTAAATTTATCACAAATTGGACTAGATTGATAGACCACCTCTCTTTAGGATAAATGGAACACAGTTATGTTTTAGAAGGAAGGCCAAATTCTTAAAACTTCTCTTGAAGAGCTGCTTTGTAACCATTATAAATATCTAATTAAAATACAACATACTCTTTCTCTTTCTCTTAAGGATAAAAGAACATTCCATGCGGGGCGTTTCAGCTGATTAATTCATGCTGCTAATGTGAACAAGGTTGAGGATTTGTTCCTTGAAACAGCCAGCAGATCTTAAAGGAGAAAAAAGCAACACATATTCTTGTGGCTACAAAAAAAAAAATAGCCATTTTTGCCTCCAACCAGCTATTTCATAAATACAAATCCTGTGTCACAGGAGGAGGGTTGGGTGGAAAAAAATGTGAGCTCCTTAACTCAAATTCATCCTCACTATGGAAAAAAGAAGTCTCCCAATTTGACTCTCACCTAGGGCCAATCTTTAGAGTCACCCCTCACAGGCAGTAGGGGCATAACTGATGCTGAGATTCAATGGGAAACTGGAACTGGGTTTCCCCACTGGGCAGGTTTCCTCCCCTTGAGCCTGCCTGGGTCCTACTGTCCACAGTTTAGGAATAGATTCAAGTGCTCCCCTCTGGATTCAATCCACCCACTGCAGAGACCTAACAGTTCTTCTGAGTAATTTTCTCCCCTCCAGATCCTTTAATGAGACAAAAGAAAACAAAGCAATGTGGTACCTGGCAAGAGTTAGGAACAAAGGGCAATTTATAGCCCTAAAGTCAAACTATAAAACAAAGACAAGAATTGGGGCACCAGCAGGGAGATTATTGGCAAGAGACTGCAGTCCCCACTACCAGGTGGGGCGGCTCAGATGTAACTCTAGGAATCCCCCAGAGATTTTAAAGGTAGGTTCTGACTCAGTAGGTTGGGGCTGGGGCCTGAGAGTTTGTGCTTCCAGCAAGCTCCCAGGAGATGCCAGGCCTACTGGCCCAGGGACCACACTGTGAACAGCCTGGTTCTAAACCCCAACTAATTGCTTCTCCCTCCTCATGTCATGTGGCATTATTTATTCCTCGTGATGGTGTCCAGGCTGGTGTCCTGCAATGATTTGCCTTTTGTAAATAAAACAGTTTCAAAACTAGTCCAGCAAATGATGCCACTCCCACTGGACTACTGGAGAAAGTGATGCAGGAATGTCCCTATCCTGGGTGCATCTACAATCACCTGGCTGCCTTAAATCATGTTCTCCTCAGTGGGAAGCTAGGGTGAGTTTGAGAGTTGCCTTTTTGAGACAAATGGAGAGTCTTCTCTTAAGATGCACATACAGCCTGGGGACCCTCACATCCAGCAGACACCCACCAGATGGGAATTCTCCTAAGGAGCCCTGGATGTAGATAGCAGCTTTGGTGCCAATTGCAAGTCGAGGTCAGAGAGCTTCCCTGAGGCCCCTCCCCCGGGGCCTGAGAGCCAGCTCTGTACTATTTTCACTGCAGGATCATCAGCTACAGTGGGAGAACCAGAAATGGGTCCAGCTGGCCCACTTCTGGTCTTTCATTCTAGAAGTTTCTGCCCCAGAGAAGTAGACTGTTACCCTTCGCTGGCATCCCAGCAACTAATATTGGAGCAGAGATGTCTGACAGCCTGTAGGAGGGGCCTCCCTGGGGTCTTCGAGGAACTGCATCTTGGAAGTTATGGTCGAGGCTAAGCTCCAGCTCTGGGAAGGCAGGCAGGATGTCAGGCGTCTGTGTCCACCAGTAGACATGTCAAGAGTCCCCTGGACAGGGTGACCAGTCAACCTGGGTCAGGCCCTCTTTTCAAGTGCCCATATAATAATTAGATACACACGACCGTCTTCATGCTCCTGGCCACTGTCTTTATTGGGGGACCCCGGCAGGAAGGGAGGTCGTGCTTCTCCTGGGTCACCTGTGCAGAGAATAATTGCTGCCATGACCCGGGACCCTTCCTCTTTGCCTAGAGACACCCAAAGCCATGCCCAGGTGACCCCTGGAGAGAGGGCCCCCCTGGCTTCAAATTGCTCCCAAAACTCAGCAGTAGCCATATCCCCATCCAGAGGTGACACAGGCTCCCAGCTCTTTCTCTCTCCCCATTTCTCTGTTTCTGTCCTCTCTGAGAGCTTCAGTGTTCACTGCGCTGCTCAGTCATCTCTCTTCTTTCCGTGGTCCCTTGTGCCTCCACCCCCAGACAGAGCCACAGGCGCCTCCTGCTGGCCCAGGGCCCTCCAGCGGCCAGACCGTCCCAGAGGCCTGCAGTTTCGCAGCAGGAGGTCCTGCGTATGCGGGCTCAGTGCAGGCGGAGGCAGGTTGAAGAGCAGCCCCGACTAGCAAGTGCTTTTCTGGATTGTGTATCACTTGAGTGTGGCACTTCAGCACTTTGAATTTTTAAGGATTAATGCTCCAAGTTCCCTGCCCCTGGAGTCTCCGCAGAGCAGTTCCCTCACCGGCAGAGGGAGAGGTGACCTGCAAAGAGGTGTTCCTCCCGGGAGCCGGCCGCACCCATCAGCACAGATGTGGTGCATTTTATAGCCAAGTTTTGCTAAGAAAATAAGCTAGGGGTTGGTTCACCTCCACCCAGAAACACCGGAATTAAACATAAACTTGGGAAAGTGAATTCCACATTCTATCAGCTCCCTTGGCACTGAGTTAGATGCTCTGTGGAATGGCTCGTTTATTTAACTGTTACAACGTGGGCTCTTAAAACATCAGAAGTACAGGCTTTCTTCCCAACAATGAACCAACTAAATTTTGGAATAAAAGAATAAACACACATTTTAAAAATAAAAACCAGAACCTACCTGGACTCTACTGACCCAAACCACTTCACACTGGCAGGCCTGGGATCTCGGGATGTTATCTTTTGGTGTCATTCTTGGGTCCTTGGGCTTTTCGTGGGCTACAACAGCAAAGCTGCAGACTTAACACCCGAGTCACCAGGGTGTGCCATTTGGTGCAAAATTTTTTTTTAAGGAAAGGTACAGGCAGGAATGAAGGTGAGTAGGCAGATAGGCAGGAAGAGAGAGGAGGAAGAACCATTGCTTATTTTTAGTTAGCTATTCACATTGGTTGTCTCCCCAGCCCTGGTACGTGACCCCAGGTCCTTGGGATGGTTTTGGACTGCACCACCTGGAGGCAGCTTAACAAACCACTACTCCACCAGGACGCATCCATTTCAAGACGCCGAGTCTCTGAAAACCTTTTTCCATCAAATCAGCTCTAGATTTGATTCACCATCAGAAGTTCCTTTCTTTGTTTCAACACCTTATCCATTCCTCAGATGTCACTACTCTTTGAAGGGGTGACATAATCAAGTCCCCACCAGGATGGAAGCAGGGGGCATGCAATGGGCAGGTGTTGACTCTAGACGTAAGCTGACCCCTTTCTGCTGGAGTCTCAGGGACAGCACATTCCAGCTGGAGGGCCTCCGGGAGGCAGACGGAGAAAACAGAAGGCCATTGCCTCCTGGAAGGAAATAAGCTGGTGTCACTACAGCCCCACTTGGGGCTCCCAGGGACGCCTGGGGGCACTTCACACACACCGATGCCCAGAACCTGTCATGCCAAAGAAAGGAGGGGACCTCAGTACCCCAGGGATTTCAGAAGCCATGAGGATGGTCCCCACCAGGACAAGTGTCTGAGAGATGACGATGCACCCTTCTTCTTGAATGTTCCCAGGAACAAGGCACTCACTGTGCTTTGCTTTCACGTTAGCCTTGTAAAGGTCTTTCTCACAGACGTCAGAATCCACCTTCACTGATGGGCGTCTACTCCACTCTCCTGGTGTTTGTCAACCAGCAGCCTGCAGATGTACAGCTTCTGCCCAGAGGGCTGCTCCACGCTCCCTGATCACCCATCACTGGGCATCTGAGAGCTGGAGACAGAAAATTAGGAAATCAGGAGAGAATGAGGGACCTTTCTAGATGGCCCAGACATTCCATTTACTCTAAGTTTTCAGCAAGTCTGCTTTGCCATGGACGGTGAACAGTATGGTGTTTTGTTTTGAGGTCGGGCAGAGGGGCAGTTAGCATTATGTTTTATAGCTGAATATGGTATGTGTGAAATATAAACAACACGACCTGCTAGGGAGGCAGATGAATATTCCAGATCAGAAGGGAGGTCCGACCACTGTGAACTGCCCTGTGTGAAGTTTATAAAGCTCAGCACTTAGAATTCTGTCTTTAAAATTTGAGTGTTTAGACTGGGTTCCTAGGACACGAAAGGCAATGCCCGTTTCTCACTCGCTTAATTTAATTTGTTTGTGTTTTTGCTTTTTGGTAGCACACTTTGTTTCTCAAGGCCTCCTTCCTTGAATATTCCCTATAGGAGGAATGTAATTAAACTTCACCGGCCTCCTGCTGCTGGGCTCGTCTGGGGCCAGGGCGGCCGGAAGCATAAAACACATACCTGGCACGTGGAATTCCTGTCATAAAGAGAAGAGAAGCACCTTCCCTCTGGTTATGAACAGAATTCTGGAAACACACCTAGACTCATTTTGCAATGGGTTTAGCCTCCAAGACATTTTAATTAGTCATCTAAGACTGGAAGGAAGAGGCTGGAGTCCTCATCCCCTCAGCTAAAGGCAGAAGTTTCAATTGGGCGAGAAACTGGTTCAAGCAGCTGAGGCGGACGGAGCTCCCGGGAAGGATTACAGGGAGTGTGATTCTTGACAGAGAACCATTTTCAGGAAAATGGCAGAGAAGGAATCCTGGCGTTGTCCTGCTGAGTTTGGGGTCTGCTCCTTGGAGGTAGTGCCCCTTAGGGGACAGGCTGCCCCTTGCTGGGACACAAGAAGCTCTGACTGAGGGAGGGGTTCCCAGTCTCACTCAAACCACCGCTGATGTCCCTTGGACCCGGCAGCACTGGCACCTGAAAGAAGGGTCCTGAGATGTGGGTGCTAGTCCCAGCCTGCCCAATGGTGCACCGGGCATGGAGCAGACAGATGCGTCACTCAAGAGCAGGCTCAGTGCTGACACGGGTGTTGGTTAGGTGATTTCGTCACTGAGAGAACATTCTAGAATGTGATCACGCAAACCGAGATGGTATGGCCTACTGCACCCAGGCTGTGTGGTGCAGACCCACACTTGTGTGAGCAGCGGGTGACTGGCCTGGGTGATGGGCATCATCGCTGTCCCTCGGTTTTCTGTCTGTGAGACGGGGTGGCAAGAGCATGCATCTTAGGAGGTAGGTGTGAGGCGCGAGTGAGTCCATCATGCCAGCATTTCAGAGACGTTCTGCTGCTATCCTCCTTCTGTGCCTCAGTTTCCTTGTCTGTGGAAACATCTCTTTTCCTGGCGATGACAATGATGATAATGAGTGTTGCTCTGCCAGGCCCTAAGCTAAGTACTTTACACACAGAAGTAAGTTGGTCCTCACATACATGAGGTCCTCACAATAAATTTATCACTGATCACGTTTTCATGCATGGGCAGAGAGAATGTTAGTCCAGGGTCTGTAGGAAATGAGACTCATGAGGGGGTGAAGGGGCAAAGAGAGAGAATAGGAGAGGAAACGGTAGGAGAAAGGGGGGCAGAAGAGAGGGGAGGGG